>BQNB010060134.1:0-37047 GCA_026074375.1 Tanacetum coccineum
AATGTCACATGAATTGTTTCAATAATTTTCCGAGTTCTTTTGTTGTAGATTCTAAACGCTTTCTTTACGGGCGCGTAACCAACGAAAATACCAATTTCAGCTTTTGCATCTAATTTACCCAGGTCGTCATTGTCATTGGTAGGATAACAAAGTGCACCAAATACATGAAAGAATGATAAATCTGGTTTCTTATCTTGCAAATGCTCATTTGAAGTTTTGTTGTATCGACGGCGGATTAATGAACGATTTTGGGTGTAACAGGCTGTATTGATTGCTTTGGCCCATAAAAATAATGGAGCTTTAGAAAATATAAATATTGTACGAGCAGCTTCTATAATAGTTTGGTTTCGCCTTTCGACAATGTCATTCTGCTGAGGAGTGCGGGCAACAGATGTTTGATGCGAGATGCCAACATTTTAATAAAATTCACGAAGTGTCTGATTGACAAATTCGGTTTTATTATATGTTCAAACATTACGAAGAGTGGCATTCAAACGAACTTGAATATTTTTGATGCATTTAATGATGGCCTTAGGAGCTTCATCTTTTGACCTCAAAAATTTGACCCAAGTAAATCTTAAGTAATCGTCGACAATCACTAAGATATACCTTTTCCCGTTAATACTTGCCACACGCATCGGGCCACACAAATCCATATGCAAAAGATATAGCTCCTCGTGGTTAGTATCTTCAGCTTTAGGTTGATGAGAGGATTTCTTACTTTTTCCTAATGCACATGCTAAACACAGATGATCTTTCTGAAAGTTAAGCCTTGGAATGCCTCATGAAAGACCGTCTTTAGCTAGATTGTTAAGAGTACCGAATTTGATATGTGATAACCGACGGTGCCATAACCAGCTCTTAGTCTTTAACGCTTTGGATAGAAGACAGATCAAAGATGTTTTAAGCATGTTTGTTAATACAAATAATGCCTAAAAACGTTATTTATATTTTTTGACCTCTCAACGTTTTGATAATAACAAAATGTAAAAATGTTTACAATAAAAATAAATGTCTACAAATTATTAAATGTAAAATTTCATTTCTAAGATTAGTGATCACTTAAGGTATGGACAAACAAAATAATTAAGTATGATTAGTGATCAAGAAAATATTTTTCTCTTAATCCTCACTTTTAATTCTACAAAAGTATTTTTTTTAAATACTTTTACAAAATATTTTCTAATTAAAATAAAAAGTTTTATTAAAAATTTAAAATTTGAAATTCAAATTTGAAATTAAAATTTTTCCCCCAAAATGAAAGCTTCTACACCAGATACAACCTTCCCCACAAAAAGACAAAAAAGGGAGCGGAGTCTAGGCGGCGGCCCCCTTATAGGCCTGGCGGCCCCCTTATATATAAGGGACCGCCGGGACCGCCCCCAGAGAGCCGTTGGGATTCCCTGCCTATAAATACTGCTCCATTCCCAGCAGAAAAATTATTCCTCTTTGCACAAAATTTTTCAGTCTTTTCTTTCCACGTCAAAGTTACATGCCATCTTTCTTTCTCTCACTAAAACTCTTGATCACTAACATACTTAGATCTTGTTTCAAGTGATCTAATCTCTTCTTCTCATCTCTTCTCTTTCTTCAAGTGCAAGAGAAGAACACTCGTATTCGTCAAGAAACGAAGTGTTAATTAGTGATCTCTCCTCTTTTCTTATAGTACTAAAACTTTCTATTGTATTTTATTTGTGTATTTTTTGATTTGATATATGTGTGATCTGATAGTGTAGATCTTGTGAGTGTGTATATCTTGTGAAGTGGTAGATTGGTTCTAGCTAAGATTAGGACTCGACATTTAGCTTAGTGTCGGAAAATAACGTAAGCGACGTGTAAACGGTTTTCTCCGCCTAAAAGGAGCTTGTTGACATAGTGAAATCTCAAGTCGGATACTCGGGGAGTGGAGTAGGGCGAAGAGGTGCTTCGTAGCCGAACCACTATAAAATCTTGGTGTCTTGGTTTGGTTGTTTCTTTCCTTATCTCTTTACATTATTATTGTTGTTATTTAGTTTTCGTTTAGATAGTTATTGCTTGTTCATATTGTGATTTGATTGAACATATAACTGATCTTTACATTTTTTGAAAGTAAACTTTTAAACCGTAAAACAAACGTGTAAACTATTCAACCCCCCCTTCTAGTTTCCACAATTGGTATCAGGAGCAAGGTCACTCAAGATTTTTAAAATATACTGTATTTTAAAGCTTGGATCGATCTATGGATTCTGACAAATATCTAGAAGGGCAATCTATGCAAAGACCACCACTCTTTGAAAGCGATAGTTTTATTTATTGGAAAAATAGATTCGAGACATATGTTAAATCAAAAGATCTAGATCTTTGGCATGTTACTTACGATGGTGGATTTTCAACCTATATGTACAAAAACAGAGAAGAAAGAAACCAATTAGATGAGGTGATCCCTTTTGAAAAATACAAACCGATGACTCTAAAAAGAGACTTGCGAAAAAAATAATGAAGCAAAAATGGTTATTTACAATGCTTTGCCAAGAAAAGAATATGAAAGAATTTTCATGTGTAACACGGCAAAAAGAAATTTGGAAACTTTGTGAATTACCTTTCATAGGTAATAGCCAGTCAAAGATAATAAGATAGTCCTTTTGGTGTCAACATTATAAACAATCGGTCATTTCTGAAGACGAATCTATAATAGTTCTTTTGCTAGATTTATACTATATTACTAGTCTTAGAGATCTTGATGAAGGTTATTATTGTATGAGATATACGTAAGGAAAGTTTCTTTAGAGCATATACATTCCTAATGGAGGAGCAAAGGTCACGCGCGATTGAAAGAGTCCAAAAGACTAATGTCACTATCTCTTGTTGAACTAATCTGGGAACTCATGGTTCACGAAATGATCATCAAGAAGTTCCAGAAATAGTCAAAAGCAAAAAGTTGAAAAAATATCTATTGCTTTAATGGCTAAAGAAGAATCTAGTGAGAAGAATGTGCGAATTCTGGTAGTCATTGACGAAGAGTACGCCATGGCGAGAAGAGACTTCAAGTAGTTCTTTAAGATATGAATAATAGGATTCGTGAGAACAACCTTTGGATTCGACAAAAAGGCTTCAAAGAAGTCGTGATGACAAGAAAGAACGGTTAAAGGTGATAGAAATGCTTTAGATGTGGCGACCCAACTCATCTTAATAGAGAATGGTCCAAAACACTGAAAGATAGAACCAAAGAGCTTTTTGTCGGAGGTCTCTTGGAGCGGATAACGGTGAAGAAGATGATGAAAAAGTCAAAGATGAGAACATGTCTTGTAGCTCAACGCATCAAGTGAGGTTGTTCCGAATCATCTTACTTTTAGGGAAGAAAAACTCATCAATTGATTGATATAGCTTTAGAAAGAATATGATAAGTATGCAAAATGAGGTCTAAAAGATAATCACTAAAAACAAAAAGTTAAAAGCTACTAGAAATAGTCTAGAAAATGATCTTAGAGAATTAAAAGGTAAATTGTCAACACTCGAGAAAAATAAGGGAGTTGATCTCGATTGTGCAAAGTGTCATGTACTTAAAATTAATAATGAAAAACTCAAAGATGAATCTACTAGATTAAATAAATTTGAAAAGAGTACATATTGCTTAAATGAAATTTTAAGTAATCAAAAACCCTCTGGTGATAAATTAGGTTTAGGGTTTAATTCATTTGAAGCATCATCTAGTGAAACTAAGGAAATAAAATTTATGAAAGCTCAGAAAAAGGCGTATTCTGATGGAGGTCCCATAAATATAGGCGGCCTCCTAAATGACCAGGCGGCCCCCAAAATAAATATGTGACCACCACCAGCAACACCTGGATCTGAGAAAACTGTGTCCTTTCAAAAATCCATTTTGGGTCCTAGACCAAAACACATAATTGTAAACAAGGCCAAAGTTCCCGTTGCTAGTGACAATGAAGTTAAACAATTTTATAAGCCATTGTCAAAACCCGGAGTTAGATTTTCTAAACCCAATTTTAGATCAAAAACTCCACCTCCTAGAAGAGTCAATAATAATTATTCTTGTTCTAAAACACCGCAACCAAAAAGACACGTTGGTCGAAAAAACCAACCTCGTGGCTTTCTCGTAAGTTGGAACAACTTTCCACGTCAAAGTTACATGGCATGGGAAATGTGTCTTCCATTCTTACATCCCAACCAATTGCATCAAATGCAAGGGATGTTTGGCACTAACAACTTTGGACCCATGAGATATTGGGGACCAAATGTTTGAGTTATTGTCTTATATAAATAGATATGCCTTGAAGTCGACTTGGAGCCTGACGAATGGATTAAGGATAGCGGATGCTCCAAACATATGACATGAAACCAAAAGCTCTTCTCCATTTACAAGGCATACAATGGAGGTAACGTCATTTTTGGTAGTAATCTTCGTGGTAACATCATTGGCAAAGGTACGATTTCTAATGACTCTCTCAAAATAGATAATGTAGAACATGTTGATAACTTAGGATTTAATTTGCTAAGTATAGGATAAATATGTGACAATAAGTGTAGAGTAACTTTTTCTGAACATGATAGTGAAATCACTAAGGACGGTAAAGTCATAGGTAGAGGTATTAGGAAGAAAGGCTTATATGTGATGAAATTAGGAAATAAGCCTAAGGATCAAATTTGTCTAACTACGATTGATGAAAATTCCACCTTGTGACATAGGATATTAGGACCACGTATATTGCGTTTCATTCAATCGTTGGCTTCTAAAGTATTTAGTTAGAAATTACCTACGCTTAAGTTTGATCAACATTTGTGTGATGCTTGCAAATTGGAAAACAAGCTACGCTAGTCACAAAAGTAAGATTTGTAGTCTCAACGACTAGATGCTTAGAACTTCTCCATACAGATCTCTTCAGTCCATCCACCGTACGGAGTTACAGAGAAAACCGTTACACCCTAATTATAGTAGATAACTATTCTATGTATACGTAGACTAGATTCCTTAAGGATAAAACCGAACCTTTTGATCAATTCGAAATATTTAGTAGGAAAAATCAAACTAATTTGGTTGTCAATTTGTGTGCAATTAGAACCGACCACGATAGAGAATTTGATAATGAGGTGCAATTTGGAGAGTTTTTCAATACCAACGGTATTATACATAACTTCTTGGCTCCACACACTCCTCAATCAAATGGCGTGGTCGAAAGGAAAAATAGGACACTTCTTGAATTGAGGTAGGACTATGTTGATTGTGCATTCTTTACACAAAAATTTTTGTGTGTAATGCCGTAGATACTACAACATTATGTCAATCGAATCCTAATTAGGAACCATTCTAGGAAAAACACTTATGAAATCTTGAGAGGTAGTAACTACTTTTGATTATTTTAGAGTCGTTTGGAAGCAAGTGCTTCATTTTAAAACACTAAAGACTACTTTACCAAGTTTGACCCAAAGTCTAGAAGGTGGTCTTTCTTGTTACTCCCAAAATAGCAAAGCCTATATCATTCTTAATAAATACACTATGAAAATCGAAGAATCACTCAACATGACATTCGATGAAACTCCTCCACCCTCTAAGACATCACCCTTGGTGGATAATGATCTAGATGAAGAAGAATCTATTAGGAAAATCGAAAAGAAAAACCTATAAATATTGTTGAGGATGAAACATTAGAGATTGACGAAATAGTCAATATTAAGGAATATAGGAACCATCCCTTAGAAAAAGTTATAGGAAATCTAAACCAAAGAACCCTTAGATCACAAGTCCAAAACCAAAGTAACTTCTTTTGTTTTATATCAACTATAGAATCTAAGAATGTGAATGAAGCATTAGGAGATGAAAGTTGGATAGTCGCCATGCAAGAAGAATTAAATCAATTCATTGCTAACGATGTTTGGGAGTTAGTTCATCAACCTAGGAATATGACAATCATAGGAACTAAGTGGGTATTTAGAAATAAGTTAGACGAGAACGGTATTGTTTCTCAAATAAGCTGGGTTAGGTGCTCAGGCTACAACCAACAATAGGCAAATCGATTATGTTGAAAACTTATGCACCCGGTTGATAGACGTTAGGTCCATTATATATTATTTAGGCTTATGCTGCCGACCTTTTAGACAATTATATAACACCCCTATTTTTACATATAGCAGCGGAAGCTAATCTGGGGTATTATTTTATAGTACAACAGTCATAATCATAGAAAACCGCTCGTTAAAGAGATGTTTTAAAAGTAGTTATCATTTCATTTATTTCATCAGAGTTTTTTCAAAAAGTTGAGGTCCCTAAATCTACAAGAAACAAAAGTTTGAATGATAACAGTTAGCCATCTTCAAGTCCGTACCATCGTGCCATAGAAGTTTTGTTACCTGAGATAAAAAATGTTAAAAGTCAACACAAAGGTTGAGTGATAATTTTCATAGGTTTAAGAAAGTAGTTAAATTACAAGTTCAATAGGTGGGTAACGTTGTTATACACCTAGTTGTAATAAATGATTGCATGTACAATTATCATGGAAAACAATATTATTGCCCTATGCTTATGACCACGAAGCCTTGGTTAATCAATAACTATAAATATTGCCCCACGGTGTCTTTGCCAAACACCCCGCAAAGTTATTTCAAAATTTTTAAATGTGTGCCTATTGGTTACCGATACTATAGTTCACATCGGGGAGTCAGTCCCAAATAGATCTATTTACAACATTCGCGCTTGCCCCGACGGTCATAAACCGGTTCTGATAGTTGGGATTAATGGCAAAAGTAGGGACTTAGGCAATAATGTATCAAGATAGCATACAGAAAAATACTTGCATTTATGGTTTATAGCATGTATCCCCCTCACGGGTTTATGAAAAAATTTAAAAGATTGAATGCGAGGCTATGAACTCACCTTAATAGTACAGGGAAATTTGATTGATGGCAAAAGTATATGAAATGAAAGTAACGGCTTCGTCACACAACCTGGGTAATATGTCAAGTCTTAGTTTGATTGGATATGTTTTATGTCATAATGAAATATCATTTTGATTGGATTTATTATGGAAATATTGTATCACTGTTCGGGCCATCATAATTCAGAGGTCATGTAGTAAACATTTGAGGAGCCATGACACTTTAAATCGTAAATCCAGCAAACTCGTCAAAACGTATACCCAAATGAAAACCCCTTACATGAAGCTCCCTAGTAATGTGATACATTATAGTTTTAAGTTTCTTCAAAAGCTAGAATAATTTATATATATTTTTATAATTAATATAAAAATATAATATTTTATAAGTTTGCAAAATTGGCAATATATACCCCTGGTTTATAAACTTTTACAAGTTTAGTCCTTTATATATAAAGTATATATAATTTAAACCTTTAACTTTGAAACTTGGCAAAATAGGTCCTTATAGTTATAACTTTAAGAAAATGACATTTTCAGCCCCTTTAGTTATAAATTTCAAAAAGTTATGATATATACCCCTATGGATGGAAACTTTTGCAAAACAAGTCCAAAAAGCCATGCAAGGTTATTTTAAGTTTTCAAATGATATTTTCTAGATATAGCTTATTAGAATAAGCTAAAATAAGATGTTCTAACGTAACAAAAATTTAGAAAAAGGATTCATTAGCTAGAAAATCAAAATGGGTCATTTTTAGGGTTTTTATAAAAAACACATGTGTTTGAGGATTCAAACCTTCAAACAAGAGTTCATACATGATCTTAAGAGTATTATGAACATTATTGTACAGAATATAAGCTTATGGAACAAGATCTTAGGCTACTTGAGGGCTAGAATGAGTCGAAGTTTGTGGGTTCGTACGCCTAGTAACGACTTCAAGGCTTCATTTTTCTTGATTCTTGGCTTCTATTTTGAGCTTAGGGGACTTCTCTTGATCTTCTATTTGCTGATATGAAGGCTTAGAAATCCTTTGAGGATATGAGATGAGATGTGTGGATGAAATGAAAAATGGCTGTAAGTTTCAGCTTATATATAGGGCATGGAAAAGCCTGAGTGCCTAAGTTTTTCTGTTTGATTAGGGTCAACGGCTGAAAGGATAACTAAGGGATGCTAGAAGCGTGGTGGTATGGACAGGCTAGAAATCTAGGACATGAAAGGTGTATGGTGGTGGAAGGGTCACGGCTAAACCACAAGGATGACAAGTGTTTTTGTTCACAAGTAGCTTACAAGGGTGGGTGATGGAGGTGCTTGTAAGCTACTTGGGTGGCTGCTTGGTGAGTCATAGAGGTGCTTGATGGTGCTTGGTTTCAGATTGGGTGTAAAAATGGGTCAAAAGGAAAGAAAAATGGTGTCGGGTTTGTTTTTCTTTCGGGTTAGGGTTTATGGTTTTAAAATGTGGATTAGGGTTAGGATTAAGGGTAGATTAAGGTTTAGGATTAGTGTTAGGACTGAGATTAGGGCTTAGGATTAAGGTTTAGGGCTTAGTTTTAGGTTTAGGGTTTAGTTTTTAGTTGAAAGTGAAATTAGGGTTTAGGGTTTTGTTTTATGATTTAGGGTTTTAAAACATGGATTAGGGTTAAGATTATGGATAGATTAGGGTTTAGGAGTCATGAATTAAGTACTTGTACCTTGTGTTAAAGTGGTGTAAAGTTTAAACATGGTTTAGGAGCTTAAATGACCTAGTTTGACTTTCTTGCATTATTGATTTATACATTGTGCTTTAGAAAGTTGTAATTGTTCATAGGGTAAAGATATTCAAATGTGGTGATTGATACTTGTACACCCCGCTTAAAAGCTTGTACTTCATTTATATGTATACATTACATATAATTAGGGTTTTGATGTAAACGTTAACGTTTAATGCTTGCTTTGAAATAACATTTTGAAAAGTACGTTAAATGGATAATGTACTTAGTAAAAATGATATTAAGATATAGACTTTGATATATTAGATGTTTATATGATTTAAAATAAGATATGGATGGCATTGTTTAGAGTTGCGTGAGCACGTTTACTTTAGAGATGCAAGTTACGTTGCATAATGAGATAAAGCAAAAATTTTCCCTGTAAAAAGGTGATATATTTATAATAGATGGATATTACATTGCATCTAATTTAATAGATGGATATTACAGTGCATCTAATTTAATAGATGGATATTTACATTGATGAAAATGTGGTGTTATTAGTCTCCTCCTTAAAAAGAAATCTGTCACGAGATTTAGCTGGATGCGCTGAGTGAAGTTTGAAAATAGATGTGGATAATTGGCACGAATTGGATTCTTCACGTCCCATGTAAATTATTGTCCTATTTTGAGTTCCATCTTACTTTGACTATAGGAATACGACTTTGTTTCAGTTGCTTGATTCTCGATCCATAATCTCCACTGGTTCTTCCATAAAGTTGAGTTTGTCTTTCGAGCATAAGCTCTTTCATTGGAAATGCCAAGGGATCATCAGCATAAGCATTTCTTTAGATTTGAAACTTGAAAGGTATTAGGGAATTCTGAGCTCTTCAGGCAAGCTCAAGTTTATATTTCCTTGACCGATTCACGTTCAAGGATTTGAATGGTCCAATGTACCGGGATAATCTTTCATCGTTTTTAGAATCGAATGGTCACCTTTACGAGGTGATACTTTAAACATAACAAGATCTCCAACTTGAATTCTAATGGCTTTTCGCCTGTCATTGGCCGTACTTCTTGCCGATCTCTTGCAGCCTTGCAAGCGTTGTCGATAATTTGCATTATCTTCTTAGTGGTTTCATGATTATTTCTGGTCCTTCTGTAAGTTGTACATCTCCAACTTCGGCCCTCAACAAACTGGTGGATTTACACTTTCGACATACGAGTGCTTCAAACGGTGCTGACCTAATATGGCAGTGATAACTATTATTGTAAGAGAATTCCAACCATGGTTAAGTTCTATTTCCCATCCTGTTTCCAAAGTCTATGACACAGGCTCGAAGCATGTCTTTGAGTGTTTGGATGGTTCTCTTCACTTTATCTCCATCAGTTTCGGGATGAATGCTGTACTCGTGTCAAATGAGTACCCAAGGGCACTTTGTAGTGATTGCCAGGAATCTGATGTGAAATGAATGTCACGATCCGAGATGAGGATTTTGGCAAACCAACGCTTGGGATATATTTCTTTGATGTACAACCTTGGTAAGGGTTTTCCCATACCATCTGTCTCCGGGTAGGTTATGAAAATGTGGGATTTTGTAAGGCGATCGACAATGACCCAAATTGTGTCATGTCTGTTTGATGTTTTGGGATGTTTTGTAACGAAGGTCCATTGTTTTTTCTTTCCATTTCCACATAGGAATCTCTGGTTTTGTACCAGTTACGCGGAGGGCTTGTGACCATTTTGCCCCTTAACTCTAGAACATGTCAAACATTTACCAACATATTCCGCGTAAATGAGGGGTTTGCTTCATGTTAGGCCATCCAATAGAGTTTCTTTAGAGCGGTATATTTGTCAGAACCGTGTGAATGAATATTTTGATTTATAAGCTTCATGCATGATAATCCCTCAGTACCAAATATGAGTGGTAACAGCTTCGGTTCTCTGATACAACGAGTTCATCGAGGAAGTAATTCAAACGCTTTGTCCATTCCTTGTAAATTCTCAGCCTTGACGTTTTCTTCTTTGAGTGCTTCAGTTTGAGCTTCGAGAATTTGTGATGGTAGTTTTGGATGAACGGTCATGATTAATGATCTGATTCGGAGTGGTTTGATTCGTTCCTTTCGGCTAAAGGAATCTGCAACGACATTTGCCTTTCCAGGATGATAGCGGATCTCACAATCGTAATTTGCTAGCAATTCTAACCAACGGCGTTGCCTTATGTTTAATCCTTTCTGATGAAGAATATGTTGAAGCGTTTTGTTGATCTGTGAAAAACTGTAACTTTGTACCATATAGTTAGTGTCTCTAGATTTTAAGCGCATTACTATGCTCCTAATTCGAGATCTATTGAGATGGCTAGTTTTCTTCATTAGGTTAAAGTTTATCGGGATGCATATGCAATAACACATTCTCTCTTTGCTTTAACATGCTCCCAAGACATTGATGGGATGCATCTCTGTAGACAAACCAAAATCGTCATTTCATTCGAGTAATTGCTATGATTAGAGCTTCCATAGCTTCGGTCTTAAGCAGATGAAAAGCCGATACTTTGGTCTTCACCCCAGATTATACTTCTTGTTTTTGGGTTAATTCAGTCAAAGATTTTGCAATCTTCGAAAAATCTTTGATAAATCTCCGATAATAGCGGCCAAGTCCTAAGAATTGACGGGAAACTTCGTGGTGAAGTAGGTGGGAGTTGCCCAGTTTTAACTGCTTCAATCTTGGCGAGGTCAACATAAAGTCCTTGACTATTAATTAAGTGTCCAAGAAATTGCACGATACGAATCCAAAAATCACATTTGGAGAACTTGGCATACAACTTCTCTTTCTTGAGTAATTCTAGGATCATTCTCAGATGATTTGCGTGTTCTTCTTCATTACGAGAGTAGATGAGAATATCATCGATGAATACTACCACAAATTTATCCAAGTATGGTTTACACACACGATTCATGAGATCCATGAATACATCAGATGCGTTAGTTAAATCAAATGGCATAACTTGAAATTCATAGTGTCCGTATCTTGTTCTGAAAGCAGTCTTAGGAATATCTTCATCCCTCACTCTCAATTGATGATAAACTGATCTTAGGTTAATTTTTGAGTAGACACTCGAACCTTGAAGTTGGTCGAATAAATCATCGATTATGGGTAATGGGTAACGATTCTTTACAGTAAGTTTATTCAACTCCCGGTAATCGATACACATTATGAAAGATCAGTCTTTCTTTTTACCAAATAAGACAGGAGCTCCCTAGGCGTGAGAAGTACTTGTCGGTTATAAATACCCGGTCTTAAATTCTTGAGTGTTTAGATAGTTCCTGCATTTCTGTAGGAGCTAATCTCTATAAGGTGTGCAGGCTATGGTGCTTACTCTGGAATTCTACTTGATGAACGGGAGGGAGACCAGGTAGATCTTCAGGAAAAACTTTTGGGAATTCTCTAATTACTAGGATATCTTCTAGTCGTTTCTCGTCTTGCTTCTTTTTCATTACTTGGGCTACGAAAACTTGACATCCACTGGATATATACCTTTCAGTTTTTATACAAGATATGAGATTTAGTTGGGTCTTACTTCGGTCACCTCGAATGATCAAAGTTTCACCGTCGATTGGGATGTGGACGACTTTCTCGTCATAGATAATTCTAGCATGATAATTGGATAACCAATCCATACCAATGATAACGTCAAAACTACCGAGTATTATTGGCATGAGATCAATTTTGAAAGGTTGATTTAACAAAGTTAGGGTGCAACCCTAGATAACGGTGTTTGTTCTTACTAGGTTTCCGTCAGCCATTTTGATATCGTAAAAGGTATCTATTGTAATAGGCGGGATATTTAGCATATAGGCAAGAGATGTGGATATGAATCTTTTATCAGCTTCGGATTCAAATAATATTCTAACTAAATGCTGGTTTAGGAGAAACATACCCGTAACTACGTTCGGGTCTTGATGAGCTTTCCTATCCCTTAGAATGTAGGCTCTTCCCTGGGCATTGATGTTGGTCTTTCGGCATTGATTTGTATAATGCCCTTTTTCTACAGCATGACAAGTTACAGTCACTTGGTAGTTGTTATCTTCTAGTGGCTGGCCTCTTTTGTTTCGGCAGTTTTTGGTTAAATGGCCCACCTTGTTGCAAGTATTACACTTAACAATACAAGGTTCCGGTGGATGGGTACAATTTTCTACATAATGGGAGGTTTTCGGCATACCTATTATTCTCAGTAGGAGTGGCAGCATACGCTTTGACAGCTTCTTGCCTTTGATTTTGTTATGGTTGATGATTATTGCAGTGGTTGTTGGTGTTGGTGTTACAATAGTTGTTGTTGTTGCGGTAATTGTCGTTGTTGAAAGTTCTGTCTCGTTTTTATGGTCATAATCTTTCGTTTATGTTCATTGATTACTTGCACCGGAGAGTGTGCTTTGTTACCTGATCGTTTGTTTCCCTTTGGGCGTATGTTAATGGCTTTTACTAAGTTTGAGCTTTCTGAGACAGGTACATTTCCTCAATTAACTTCTTTAGGTAATCTTCGATAAAGGATTTAGGGTTTCTTGGTTTTGGTACCATGTTTGGGCATAGCTGCTAATTTTTGGAATTCTTTTAACGTAAGGTTTGGATCATTTCCCTTTACAGTCAGTTGTAAATGTCATATTCCATCACTTTCTGACTATCAGTTTGATGACAATACTTGTTTGTTAATGAGATTTTCCATCAGTCAAGGTGATTTGGATTTGCTTGATCTATCCTTTAGGTTGGGTTTATGCAATTCCACCAGGATAAATGGCCATCATCAGTTCAAGTGGTACCAGTAGCAAATGTTACTTTGTTTTCCTCGGCACATTTGCTTTGAGAGAATACTGATTCGGTCCGTTCAAAACCATGGATGAGGCAACTGCTCTTTTGTACATTAAAGTAGATTAAGGTTGACAGCTTATGAACTGCTTTATAGTTTCCAGCTTTGCTAACTATGATTCCAGTAGGTACGGTTGTTCCTGTTGGGATTTTATTAGTACTGCCATTGTTGCAGTTGGTTGCTATTGTGCTTTCCAGGAGCACAGTGACCTGTCAGCAACTAGTTTCTTAATGGGCAGTTGAGTCAGCCGATGCTTTCAGATGTTGACGTCCTTTTGGGAGGCATTCTATCAACATAAGACAACACGTAATAAGAATGATATCACAAGTCTTAAAATTGATATTTTAAAAGTTGCAAAAATATAACTCGTCACATTAGTGGATATCAAATCATATATATTCATATCAAATAAGCATCTATGATTTATTTAGAAGTCAGGGTATGATTCATAATGATGATGACGAAGATGATGATGCAAGAGAGATAAGTCGGTATTATATAACGGGATTGCCATTATATTATATTAAGAACAACTTGCCTTTATACTGTACATAGTCAAGAATTGACATGTGTTTTTATTTATTTTACGCAACATCCGTGGCTAGGTTTGATAAAAAGGCGATAACTGAGATCTAATTAATAGTCCGATAGTCCTTCTTGGTGATCTTGTGTTCATTGATGGCATTAGAAGAATTTCCTTATCTTCGTGATGTACGAATCTGGATATCGTTGATGATGTGTTCTAGATCAGTAATTCTAAAGCGAGCCAGAGAATTTTGTGGTTTATTTCCCATCTGCTTCTTCTGATAGTTTATAATTTGAGCAAGGAGATGTTGGAGTTTCTCGATTCTAGATTGTCAAAGTCTTGTTGGATAATCACCCGACCTTTTCCGAGTCCTTCAATTTTGTCTACTATTTACTCAATTACGGTTCGAAGAGAAAGTTCCATCTGATGATTCCAAGATTTCCTCAATGTTGCCCCTTGTGACGTTCTTGGGCTTGTCTTACGAGAGCTTTCTCCTATCTCAAAGTCTTGAGGTGGGCAGAAGTAGATGAGGATGATCGATCACAACCTCGTTTCTTTGGTGGTAGTAGTTCCTCAAGAAGAAAGAATTCTTGAGGATTAAGCATTGATGATTAAGGTATGATAGTTGGAGGTGGGATATGTGAGTATAATTAGTACTGCTAGTTATACTTAAGACTGTTGGTTAAAACTGTTAGTCATAATTAAAACTGCTAAACAAGAAAAGAATTTAGAGTGTGTCTTTTTGGTTTTGGACTAACATTTGCAGGATAAGCATATTGAGCTTCTAGTATTGAATTGAGGGGAGGATTATGTTGTCAATATGCAGTCAAAAATTGATGAAAAGACATGTAATATCAAGCACAAGTATGTGATGTGTCAAACACCTATGCAAATCAAAAGAGGTCGGGACGCAAAGATATCTCAGATTTGTGGTCCCCATAAAAAAGGTAGGTGATGAGGCTGCCCATAAGGAGTTGGGTGACATAATAGAAAGGGTTGCCACTACTGCTTCTAGCTTAGAAGCAGAGCAGGACAGTGGTAACATAGATTAAGACCCAATCTATAACACCCCCATTTTTACACATATAGCAGCGGAAGCTAATCTGGGGTATTATTTCATAGTACAACAGTCATAATCATAGAAAATGAATCGTAAAGAGACGTTTTTGGAAAATTTAGTTATCATTCATTTATTCATCAGAGTTTCTACAAAAAGTGAGCTCCCAACATCTAAAAAACATAAAGTTTGAATGATAATAGTTTAGCTATCTTCAAGTCCGTGCCACTCTGTGCCATAAGATATTTAGTTACCTGAGATAAACATGCTAAAAAGTCAACACAAAGGTTGAGTAAAATTCATAGGTTTAAGTAAAGTAGTTTGAATGCAGTTTAATAGTAGGTTACGTTGTTATACACTTATAGTTTGTAATAATTGCAACACATACAATTATCATGAAAAATAGTATTATTGTCCTAAGCTCATGACACCAAAACCTTAGGTTAAATAATCATAAATAATTGCCCCAACAGTTGTCTTTGCCAAAACACCTGTAAAGTTATTCAAATGTGTGCTATTGGTTACTGACAGTATAGGTACACCAACGGGGAGTCCAGTCCCAAATAGATCTATTCACAGCATTCGCGCTTACCCCGACGAGTAATTAATGGTTCATGATAGTGGGGACTTAATGGCAAAAGTAGGGACTTGGGCAATAATAAATCAGGATAGCATGTAGAAAAATACTTACATTCATGGTTTATAGCATGTATCCCCCTCGCGGGTTTATGAAACATTTAAAAGATTGAATGCAAGGCTATGAACTCACCTTAACAGTATAGGGAAATCTGATTGATGGCAAAAGTATATGAAATGAAAGTAACGGCTTCGTCACACAACCTGGGTAATATGTCAAGTCTTAGTTTGATTGGATATGTTTTAGGTCATAATGAAATATTATTTTGATTGGATTTATTATGGAAATATTGTATCACTGTTTGGGCCATCATAATTCAGAGATCATGTAGTAAACGTTTAAGGAGCTCTGATACTCTAAGATATCAATGATGTCGTAGGGATAGTGTATAGATACTCAACCCCTCGGTAATATACTTTAAGTTTTATTTATATAATATGTATTAATAGTTATGTTCTTTACTTGTACTATTTCGGAAAATGTAGTGGCCACGAGAGGACATTTGTGAGAAAAGTGTTATAGTTAAGTTTCATACCTTGTTCTCTATAACTGTGGCTATTGGATACAATCTATAACACCCCAAATTTTTGATCATATAGCGTGAAGCTAAATATGGGTATTATTTCAGAGTACAACAGTCATAATCATAGAAACGACTCAAAAGAGACGTTTTTAAAAGATAAGTTATCTTTCACTATTTTCATCAGAGTTTTTTAACAAAAAGAGGTCCCAAAATTACTATGAAACATAAAGTTTGATGATAAAGTTTAGACATCTTCAAGTCTGTGATGCGGAGGCGGTACTGAGTATGAGCGCTGAATGGGGGGGGCCGTCGCCGCTACGCGCCCTAGCCACCGCGTCGCGCTACATCGCTCTCGTTGTCGAGGTCGCTCCCGTAGTTAAGATCGCGACCATATCTCTCTCAAGAGCATCTCTATAGATATGGGCGTGGAGTGCTCACTCTTCATTACGCGTTTTTAATCTCAATTCGCGCGCGCTCATCACAGTCCTCTCATAAGACGCGCGGGCGCTCTCACGGTGTCGATACACCACATCATTAGGTGTAATCGTCTAAGTTGCAATGATGGTAACTCATTATCTATGGCAACCAAATAATATTATTACGTCTAAGCCTCATGGCATCTCATAACTGAACTAGTTGTTTATATCGATAACTGAATTATATATACCTATAATGACCCCCGTGTAGGTATTGCCATATTACCTTTAAGTTTCAATTTATAGGTGCGTTTGGTTACCTTTCTCGGCTAACACAAGTGGGTAGTATCAAGTCCTATAGGCATATTCACAATATTCGCGTTCAATCGTAATGCAAGTAAATTTATCGGTACATGATGGTGGGGGTCTATTTGTTCAAAAAGGGACTTAGACAGAACAGATGTAATAATATTTAAGGTTTGCATACATTTAGAAAACACTTGTATTCATGGTTTAAGCATGTTCCCCTTAGCGGTTATAAAAACAATTCAACGGAATTGAGATGCGGGCTATGTAATCACCTTAAACAGTATAGGGAAATCTGATTGATGGCAAAAGTATATCTCAAGTGTAGTAACGCGACTTGCATATCTACGCAAACCTGGGGCGATATGTCAAGTTTAGTGTGTTAGTTTATGTTTCAAAACCTTCTCAATGTTTACGTATATCTTTGATTTATTAAATTTATGGAAATTATTGTTATCGTTGTTCGGGTATCATAAATCCAAGAGGCCATTGTAGTATAGTTGAGAGCAATGGCACATTTGAAATCGTAAAACCCAGGCAAACTACGTTTTAAAATGAAAACTCAGTGACTAACCCTTCATATGAAAATTTACCTAGTAAATCGTGATTACGATAAGATTTTTGTTTCTTCAAAGTTAGTTGATGATAAATTACGTTATAATATCATAACAAATTAATGCGTCAGATTTATGTTTAATATACAGATACTGTGTCGGGTTTTAATAAAATTGTGTTTTAATATTAATCTATATTTTTATAATTTATATAAATGTTATTATATTTTAGATTTATAAGTTTGCAAAATTGGCTTATATACCCTTGTTTATAATACTTTTACGACTTTAGACCTTTATATATAAAGTATATATATCATTTTAAACCTTTTACTTTATAACCTTGGCAAATTAGGTCTCTTATAGTTTTAACTTATTGGAAAATGAATTTTCAGCCCCTCGAGTTATTAGTTTTAGAAAAGTTACATTATATACCCCTTGCATGGAATATAATTTACAAATCAGTCCAAAAAGCATGCAAGCCTTATTTTAGGATTCAATTTCGTATTTAGAAGGCTTTATAGCTTTCTCTAATAAGCTAAAAATAAGTTCAGGAATAATAGCTTTTTTCGAGCTTATAGCTTATTGGAAAAAAGTTTACGAGGTTTAAAACATAAAACGGTATCGTTTGGTTTATAAAAATTAAATCCCCACCAATGGGTTAAAGCATATTAAGGCATCTGATATAATGTTTATAGAAATGACTAATAAAGCTATTGGAATAGCTTATAACAACAGCTTATGAGATTAGCTTATAGAATTTAAGAAAACGATTAATTAGGGTTTCATTAAGGCATGTTTGGTTTAGAAATTTAAAACGCGTGAGTTTTGAGCTCAAGCTTCTTAACAAGAGTTTAGATATGATCATTAGGCATATTGACTTACTTGAGGTAGGAGTAAGTGACACTACCCATTTTTGCTTCTAAAACGAGAATTAGAGCTTACAACTTTGAAAATGGGTCAAAAATGGTGATTTTGGTTCGCACGCTTAAAATAACGACTTTGGGGCTTCTTTTCTTGGCTTCTTGGCTTTACTATTCGGTCTTGTGGTTCTCTTGATCCTTCTTGGTGATCTATGACTCATTGATGTTTGTAGTTAGTTTGAGAGGTGTGAGTTGAAGAATGAAAGGTGCGTCCCTTTTTTACTAGGGTAAAATCCTTGGGCCTAAGTTTGGGTTTGCTTAGTGTCCTAGGCTAGTGAAGTGACTAAGGAGGGCTAGGATGGTGAGTATGGTGGGCTAGAAGAGTAGGTTTGAATGGTGGAAAGGTTTTTGAGGGTGCCTTTCGGCTGTGGCTGAGTTGAGCAACAAGGAGGTGATAAGGCTTCTTGGTGGCTAAGAGAAGGAGTAGAGGTGCTTGTAAGTAGCTTAGATACATAAGGGTGATGTCATGGAGGTGGTAGGGTGCAAGGTTAGTTTTAAAATGGGTAGAAATGGAGGAAATAAGGGTGCGGGTTCTAATTATAGTTCGAGTTAGGTTTTGTTGGGTTTAAGACGTGTACAATTGTTGTAAATAGGGAGGGAATTGTTGTTGTTAAATGATGTGCCATTGAGAGCTTGTAACTTGTGCTTTGAAGTTGGATTGTATGAAGTTCTTAGGAAAAATAATGGTGGGGAAAAAATGCATTATTTTGAATGCATGCATTAACTTTCTTGTACATTATGCATTAAAGTGATTGTACACTTATTTTGAGGGTTTAATCTTCATATTTGTAACTTTTTTTGTTCATAGATTAAAATTGTTAACATTTCTCGTTCTGCGTCTCTGCCGCTCCAAGATATCTTTCATTTTATATGTAATTATTTACATATAATTAGGGTTTTGGACCTTAAATCATCTTAACGGATTAATGTTCATTTGGTATGAATAACTCATGAAAACTACATTAAATAGATAAACGTATATGTTAAAATGGATAATTCCAATATTAGATCATTGACTTGTCTTATTTTATGTTTGCATGATATATAAATAGATAGAGATCTGCATTGGTAGACTGGTTGCGGTGAGCTAGTTTTTACTTTAGAGATGCATGTTTACGTCCTCTGCATTATGAGATATATAAGCAAAAAATTATCATGGTAAGGAAGGTGATATATTTATAATAGATGGGATATTACATTGCAATCTAATTTAATTGATGGGATAATTTATTGATGAAAATTGCGGGTTGTTATATCGTCCCAGGGGAGTTGTGCGTTTTTAGATTCAAAAAGTTATTTAGAACGTAAATCCACTATGATTATCCTACGATCATTCAGACTCATATTTATTTAACATACACTAAATTTTAACCAACGCTAGACAACTATGGTGAACGTCCACTACTATTGAGATCTATCATTCTAGAAGATCAACCTGATATGTGATGGTCCTCAATGAGGATCTTAGCCCTTTTGGTAAAATTTAAAATTTGTTTTTATATAAACTTGGGTAGTTAATTTTAATTGGATTTAATTATCGTTATACTAAAAACTTTGTAATTTCTATTAATGACATTATGCAACACAAATTGTAAACAAAAGTTTGCTTTCTTTCTTTGTTAGAGGAAGCCAAACTAAGTCTCACTTCCTTGTAAGAAAGAGACTTATTCCTATCCTTTCTACTTGTATGAGAAAGCTATAATAAGAACACTTGAATTTTCCAATTCTAATCAAACTCAAAGCACACTTACTCAAGAAATCATATTGTCTTGTAAAAGTCAAACGATTAAGTACGGTTGCACATCTTATTTGGATGACTAGAGAACATGTTTTCTATAGCCACCAAAATGATACATCTTGAAGCGTCAAGACATTATATGAGTTTTAATGGAAATCTCAATAAATCGCGAAAGAGAAAAGGAAAGTAATAGCATGTTTTCTAGTAGTTTTTCTTAACTCAATATTTTTCCTAAGATTCTACACACCCTTGAGGTAATGTAGAGGGAGGAATTTCATTCAAAACATTCAAGTTAAAAAATGGCATTGATGGTTAGTCCATCATATATATAGTAGAACTTGATGCATTTCCTTGAATATCTAAGTACATGTGTACTAGTCCGTAAGGCTTACATTAGTAATAATGTGCAGATATTCAAAGAGTAGAAAAGTAAATAAATTGCTACTTGTACTTCAATGGCATAAACACACATTTAATGTTGTCTTATCCAGTGGGAGCAATGCATTTTACTACTGATATAGACGCACATGTAATTTTGTCTAAATTCAGTGGGAGCTATGAGCTTATCACCTTGTAAGTGACCCATTTCATTTCTAGCTGGTCTTGAAATAATATATTACTTTTCACATACGAAGCATCATAGTTTTATAAGAATCATTGAATATCAATCTATTAGATAACTTGTCGCTTTTCTGATGTCGCTGTCTAAAATGTTATCTATACAATGTTTATGCATGATTGCTTATTAAACAATAAAGTTCTAGATATACTTATAATGCAAATGTGATTTCAGTTTTGAATTAAATCATACCATATCTGAGACATTGTCATATTATTCATACAAACATAGGGAAGCGTGGTGGACTCATAACCCACTAGTCTTAGGATCGTAACCTGACTCATAATATGCTCACTTGTTTGTATAAATGCTTGATGTTGTGTCGTGCACAAGTGGGAGAAATCTTAATTGTGTGCATGGTACAACACATAAAAATATGACTAATGGTTTTTCTTAACTAGTATGGTAAGAAAGCTAATATTCTACTAGGACTTATACACCTTGATGTATGTCGCCCTACTTAGAACTAGTGTCAAGAAATAATAAATACCTACTTCATCATATTCACTAAAAGGTTTAGCCAATATGATTGTGTCCTCTTGTAAAGACATCAATAAGAAGTATGTAATTAACTTGAAAAGACTGTTGAAGCCAAGAGTCGGCGTTCAATAATACTTTATTTAATATGCTTGTGACTTCTTGTAAAGACATAAACATAAGGTCCTTGAACTGTTCTAAGACTTATAAAGTAAGCAATTGACTTGTCATGTCTCCTTGTCACGACATGTACATGAAGTCATTGAAATATCCAAAGACTTATAACGTAATGTTAGCAATTAGCATGTTATGTCTTCTAGTTAAGACATGTACATAAAGTCCTTGAACTTCTCTAAGACTTCTACGTTATAGCATGCAATTGGCTTGAAATTACTGTTAATGCCATTATGTTTGAACAAATTGGCAAGTATGTGAGCCAAAGGGTATTAGGTTATCTAAGGAATTGTGATACTGTCTCATAATCCCATTACTCATAGAATACCACATCGCTATGGTATGTCTGATGTGTAAAATCAAACTCTGTTGATATTGTTTGATTTTTGATAACTTTAACTACCCTACCTCTAATCTTATCAAGGTTAACAAAATTGAGTAAAGCCACATGTTTACTCAATATGGTTCCAACCAAGAAGGTAACTAAGACACCATCAGGTTATGGAATGGGAAGACTCCCATTAAGTCTTAACTGAAGTTCTGAATTTGTTGAGATCACGTTAAGCGTGTTATTAGCAAACTAGAGTCAAGAACTGTCAGCATACATTATACATCCCAAACGAGAACAATTTTATTGTTGCTCGACTTGCTGCGTATTTGGAGAAAGTCTCCTCTTACACGAAGCAAGTGGGAGCATCTGCTTTTGGAGAAAGTCTCTTCTTACATAACCTTCTGAATGCACTAGCTAACGACATAATAAATGTTGAGATATAGTCCATGAAAGAAAATCATTTTTGGAATTTGAATTGATCTTTCACCAATCGGTAAGACTAAGAAGTTAAATTGGTTCTTCTAGGAGAAGACTAATATGCACAAAAATGTACACACATTTAAATGCACGCCTTGTGATAAGGGTTTTACTTATACTCAAGCAATTGACTATGATTAGAGCTTCTTTTCCTTGCAGATGTTAAATGAATAAAGATACTAATTACCATACTTGATTTCATGAATATAAAATATGGCAATTCGATGTCAAAACTCCTTCTTAAATGATTACCTTTGCGAGGACGTTGTGTAATCAAAAGGGTTTATGAATCCAAATTATCTTTAGAAAATGTGCAAGCTGTAAAAATCTAAGTGTGGATTAGAGCATGCATCTAGGAGCTGGAATCTTAAGTTTAAATCAAGAATTTAATTTTGATTGAAACAAAGATAACTCTTGAGTACACCTTAAAGCTAGTCGGAGCATTATGTTTTTGTTTTTCTTATATCTTATATGTTGTCAACATATTGGAAATAATATTTCACCTAAGCTAGATTTTAATCCTTAGTTTGGAATAATATTTCTATCAAAAGATATATGAAATAAAACATACAACCTTGGGATACGTGTTTATTAGGATAAACATACGCGATTAACAAGTCTAACATAATATGACACATCATTGAGCAAGACTCAGAGTTCTATCTCACCTGATGAGTTAAACACATGTTTGAAAATGTTTGGTTCAGCTAAAGGTTTCATTATGTATGTCATGATATGCATTAGACTACTTGTAACACTTGCATGAATGCAAGATGGACCTACAACCATAGTAACTAAGTGAAAGTCATTAGACTACTAGTAAAAGAACATTCTAAAAAGCCTGCAAAGGACTAAAAACATGTTCATTGTTTACGGATTTTAATAAGGAGATTAGTGTTGAGTTTATACACTAATGCTTATTTTGATTGAGATTATTCTCAATCCTAGTCATAGCATAATTTTCATCATAAATGATAATACTGTTGACTAGACATGCTTGATTGAAAGCATTGTTGCACTATTCATTAAAGAATAAGAATACTTTACAGTTTGGGAAGCTGTTAAGAAGACTGTCTCATATAGGTGGTTGTGCTTACTTCAAACAACCTATGTAATCTGTTTTGGTGATGCTTGTATTATTGTATTAGCACTTAAACACACATATAGAAAATGACAATAATCATATCATTCAAAACCTTCACTGCTTGTGAGTTTTGAAACAAGTATTCTCAAAGGTCACTCAGATGACAACTTAGTTGGTACTTTTTACAAAGTCAATGTCTTGTACCAAACATGTTTATCATGCTAGGAACATTGAACTTTGACCTGCTAGTAGTCTCATGTATATCTGTTTTTAGTATTTGGATAATGGAACGTTAAGGAGTTGTATTAGGCAATGAATTGATATACTTGGTATGATCGTCTTCATTTATACAACTGTGTTCTATATTAGCATGTTTAAATCCATGAATAATTTATTTGTTCTAAATCGTCCATTGTCAGTTAATGATATGGGAGTATCATTAAATTAAGGCAAATGTGAGTGTTTTGGTCATATTCATACATTATGAATATTAATGGATGATACCACCAAACTCATATGTTGTTCATTAGATGAACATTGGACTGACCCAACATACGAGTATTCACTACATGGATCGGCGTCAATAGTGAATCTCGCAAGTGGTTATGTCTCTCATCCTCAGACTTGAGATGCAAGTAGGTTTTGTGTGTGTGGAATGTCAATCTTTGATATGGTTCAACGTTGACCTGTTAAAGGCTGCTATAAAGGCCATTTTCAGGAGGGATATGAAACACATAACGGATACGTGCGGTCAAAATAAGATTTGTTTCTCCACATGTTATGGAGTGAGATACTACTGTGCCCCTCGATGATTTGAACAGATGTATGTGTGGCCGCACCTATGTAATTAAGATGATACTTGATTAATTTGGTAATCTAGTTTAATGTCTATATCGAGAAACAGAATTGTTAAACATAAGAATGACTTTATGGATTCCATTGTTAGATGTTCAACATTAGTAATCTATAACAAAGGAAGATTGATATCTAAACACATTAAAAAAAAAAAAATTGAGATTTAATGAAACTATCCTCATAATGATTCTGGGGAGCATTTGGCGTGTTGCTAGACGACTAACCTTTTGCCTGTAAAAATACTAAATGATTATTATGACGTGCGCAAGAGGGAGCTGTCTCAGGAGATTATGCCTCATTTTTATAATAAATAAATATATGGCACGACACATGTGAGCCTATGGGGTCAACACATATACAACTGACGTACCAATTTATATATCGTGTTTACTGTAAATTACGGTATATAAATAATCCACGTAAACACGGGATATCTATCGGGCTTCTAAAACAAAAGTATTGTACTTAGTTAAATTGGACTTGAAAAACAAAAGAGTAGCCATATAAGCCCTATATGAGCCGGCATTTATGGTCCAATGGTAGGGATAAAGTTTTTGTTTGACCAATCAAATTTAATATGATTATCTCCTAATTGTTCTTCTAATAATTTGATTACCAACTTACCTAATATCTCTCCCCCTCCTATCCCCTATATAAACCGCACAAACACAACTCATAGGCATGTATTTTATTGTGTTTCTTGTTTTCCCCATGCACTTTATTCTAGATATACAAAGTTGGAATTCCGAAAGTACGGGGTTAAGACTAGCATCAATTGGTATACAAGGAAGTGTATGTGGATACATCATAGAGGTGATCTTCCATTGATCCACTTGTTTCATTTGGTGTTTCGTGTTTAGGGAGAAGTCCACCGGTTTGAATTCTACCAATCACGCCAACAAGAACAACTTCTCTTGTTTTTCTTGATTGATCAAGTGACTTACTATAGATCCGTTGATATTGGTGCTGTTGCCGCTGTGTTTAATATTTGTTAATATGATAATCTATTAAAATCATCACCTAATATATATATCATGTGCTCTTAAATTGTTAGTAAGCTTAACATGCACGATAATGCGCAATTATCTTTATTTGATAGATAGCCAGAGGATAAGTAGATAATTTGTATAGAATGTTGGAAAAAAAATAAATGTATGATGAGTTTGTTCTCAAAGTGTTAGGCATAATCACATTAATGGTTTTCGTGCATAGGCCGAATGATACGAATAAATTTGTAAGTTTTGGACTATTTTGTCAAACAAGCAAAGGTTTTAATTATAAGCTAGATGTTCCTGTCATCAACACACAAATTGATTTAATCATCTTTTGTCTATGCATTTGAAAACAATAGGTATTTAAATGGTTTATCGAGCATTATTTCTTGATTGTCAGTGTTTTGCCCGATGCATTAGATAGATGAAGTACTAACTTATGGTTTTGTTCAAAATGTGAATATACATGTTTCAATGTGTTCTTTGGATTAGCTTATATACAGATTAGCTTATGTACAGATTACGTAGCACATTACCATCGCTAAAAAATGTCCAGTAGGCTAGGCTTATGTGTATAGGCTCCTTCTCTAATAGAGAAGATAGCAGGAGATGACAAACAAAAAGTAGATTTTAACTTCAAATGTGTCTTTAGTTTATCAGCTATATGTTTCTCGAACTACAACATAACTTTTAAAATGATAACACGACACCATTTTTTAGGTTCCAGGTGCCTTCTGGAATGGCGCCGTTATATATATTACCTCGATCACTATTCATGTTCCATACATTAAACCCTAACTACCATCGTGAGGGATCTAAGAAATAAAGATCGAGAGCAGATTATAGGCAAGCCAAAGCGATGGTCATTCGTCTGGATTCGAAACAAGAATACAGTAGGTAAATAGAGAGAGACGTAGTGCGGATTTCGAATTGTGAGTGTGACATAGAGGGTGAGTACTACCAAATTTCTGCCTGATGATGAACTAACGATAAAAAGTCGAGGTGGAGGCACCACGCGAGGGACGCGATGCTGATGGCGAGCATAGCACAGCGCGTGCGGTCGGGACATTGCTTATAAGCCGGGACTAGAGTGGTACGGCGGGATTGGCTACACTGATGCTCGCTAAGATATACAACGGAGAGTACTACTACAGATCGAGGGCACCACTACGGTCTTCCTCGGATATGATGGTTACATGTCTATTGGTTAGATCTCTAACGAGACCATGTGATAAGTATGTGTTCAGCAGATCCTCACAAACTAGATCGCTGAAGGCTACACAGCGTGCGTACAAGGTACTGACACATACACACTCTCACTTACTATATAAGCTGCACACTTGATCTACACATCCACGTGGTCACTCTATTTAGATATCGTGTTGTAATCTACTGTGTACTCAGCGTTTGTTAGATATGTATGTGGAGTAAGCAGACGTACATAATGGGCGCGTTTGGCGACTCTTTTCTTGTATGCGACGTTATATTGTTGTTCAGGATCTGTGAGGAGGTATCTTGATTTTATGCATAGCTGGGGGCGTGTATTCTCACAGGAGATGTATGCATACACTGGTATGGAATAGGGGGCACCTACGGGACTTTAGTAGATCTTACAGTTTGTGACACATACTGTCGGTATAATTAATGCACACACTGCTAGCCATAGGTTTTAAATTGAGTTTTATCGTTGTAAATTTGAGTCATATGTCGACCGTGTTTGGACAACAACTGACACTAACTACAGGACACTCAGACTATATAGTGTGAGAGAACACACATATACAAAACACTAATACGCAGACTTGCGCGTAGGATAGATTCTCAAAGAGCACGTCTATGGGCCACGTTTCTATTCTATCTCTGATTATGGGTACTTATCACAGCTTTATTTTATCTTACTCAACCAGCACAACAACCACACCTATCAACTACAAGTAGCACACACATACGTTATAAATTTTTTCTATCGCGATAGTTGCGTTCATGAGAACACATGTTGATGATAGAGAACACGTGACTACACTGTTGATATATACATGCATCTTCTCTACTTCTACTGATTTATAGTGATAGTACGCAAGATGAGCTCTATGACGATCGTCTTTCTTATATGATGTAAGATAACAGATTGAGTATATGACATGAGAGATGTATAAGGCGATCCGATATTTCGAGATGCACTGAGATAGTATGAGTTATCTCGTCTCTCTAACAACACTTAGCGTCAACTCTCACTCATCCTAGCAGAACACTACAGTCTCTACTCACACACATGATAGTCTATATCGTTTAGGATGTTAATTAGATGACGAACTTGCGAGATCAGCACACACTTAATCTAGGACATCAAGACTACACTTAGGCTGGATGATGAGCCAACTTCGAAAGCGCACAGATAGCCTTCATAACAGCAATCTTCGATTGAGACACATGGGGGCGCTATATAGTGTTGACGATACTTATAAACGTAGTCTCTCTTCCAGTCATGGGTGGTGATGTGGCTGCAGGGTGTTGTTGGCGAGATATGTTACAGATAGACCGTGTAGATGGGTTCTCTCAGATCACATGCGCCTTGGTCATTCACTAGTAAGGTATGATGAGCTAGTTCTAGAAAACTCTACTCGACATCATAGTTCGCTTGGTCGTGTGAGAGACAGAACGGTGCGTATTACTCCAGCCTTTCACAGTCATCTTAGACATTTTTACTCATAGTGTTGTGTACGTCTGGCACGATACACTGAGATCGCACACCAGTGAGCACGAGGGTGCTCACATAGCGTCTTTAGGGTGAAGTAGGTTGGATGTGTGAGGCAGTGACGGAGGCTATGTATAGGGCGTGGCACAGTGACACATCTAGCTGAGTCCATCAATGGTTATCTCTTTTGGAGAAGGCAAGAGTCATATCTTCCTGATGCGGTCAGTGTGCACACACCATTAGAATTGCACAAGCAGTCAGAAGTTTAAAAAAATAAAAAAATAAAAATGTTTAAATGAAATGGATTTATTTAGATAAAGTTGTCTAGTTTTGAAATATGGACTTATTTTGAGGTTGGATCGAGAAAATTTAATGATTTGTAAAATGGGAGGGGGAGGAGGGAATTGATTGAATGTTTGGGTTTTTTTGTGTTTTATAATTATGTTTAAAAATTTGAGTGGGTTGAGGGTTAGAGAGGGATCTAGGTTGGGGAGTAGTGTGAGGGTTATATATGTTTTGTTGGTGTAGTAGTTAGATTAATAATGGTGTTTGGATAGTAGTAGGGGGGGGTGGGGGATTAAGATGGATGTGGGAATTTAGATGGTATTTTGTTATGTATTAGGATAGTGGGGAGAGGAGGTAGTGTGGGTGATTAATGTAGTGAGGGTAAGAGGGGAATTGATTGAGTTAAGGAGGTATTTATAGGGAGTTGATGGGAGGGTATAGGAAGGGGGGAATGTTTTGTTATGAGAGTGAGTTCTTTGTGTTGAGGTATTTTGTTCCTGTGTGTGCCCATGCGGTGGTCAAACAGAAACTCTCTATCGCTATTATCTAATCGGCTTCCCTGTTCTCATCTTATATCCTGTTCCTAATAGGTTTTAAAAGTTCCCAATGATCTCCTCCATTTTACGGTTTAAAGTCCAACAATCATTTTCAATGGTTGCTACTATTTGCAGAAATAATTTGGTACAGCTTGAGTACCTTTCGAACCTTCGTTCTTGTTCATCAAAAACGATAATCACATGTAGCAGCCTTTGTAATAATTCCCATCATTTTCCCAGCAGAATGAATCTATTGATTCATCTTCCTTCATCACGAGTCTCTCAATTCTGATTTATTGTTGCGAGTGTGCCTGTTGGACATCTTCTTGCAATAAATCTGGACTTTAGAGAGTCCCAGATTTTCTTTCGCTGTTACCACATCCCCGCAACTTGCATTAGCAAGTCTTCTGGTAACCCTTGAAATAGATATGCCGACGCAGAACTGTCCCTTATATCAGTGTTTATCTTGTGATAGTACTTTTCCTGTCTTGAGAGCAATCCAGTACTCGCTGGTGTGGGTGCCAATCAATGCGTCTTCGTTATCATTCTTAGTAGCGCATAGGTGGTGTAGTGTTGTGTTTTAATTGAGAATGACGGGGTCATGAGTGTGATGAAGCACTATCCTGTGTGGTCTATCAGTGGATATCTAATATTGAATACAGAACTATCATTTAGGGTCGTGCTATATATGTACGTCGAGCAACTACACCTTCGCACACAGTGACGATGTCGAGAGACTCATTAATGGTCTTTACTTTCTAGTCCTAGACACGTATTACTTGTCTACCACTCTATCATTCCGGAGCTGTTATTCTAGGGTGGACTACCGGACAAAATAGGATTGACCGAGGGCGTTATCACTTTTCTCTTTCTTTTATATGTGAGAGCGACACGTATACTGCTGTCCTACTCGGTACTATATATTCACACTCTCTTCGCTCATTTTCGTAGTTTGATTCTCAAATTCTCATATGATTGAATTCCCGGAATCAATCTAGGAGTCCTCCCTTCTTTATCAGGAAACAATATTACTTAATCGTTGTTCTTCTTCTAATTCTTTTGAACAACATCTTCCCGAATCGCTGCGCTCAAAATCTTCTTGATCACCGAGTCCCTGAAATCCACTTGGCCTACTTATGATTCTCTTGACAATCAAGTTTTTCTCTGCTTTCTTTCTCTTGTTCTATCCCTGGACTGAACTGGCTCTGATGCCACAAATGCGTTCTCTTCGTGAATCAAAACTTGCTGATTCAAGACATACAAAAAGAAAACACTAATAATATGTTTCTAATCTGCCTTGTCGTTGTATGATATGAATGAATTGTTCGTTGTGATACAATCTGCAGAAATCCTATCCTAGTATAATACAACTAGTCTAACTCGTTTGCCATAAAATCAAAGGACACAACGTTTCAAAAAAAAATTACACAATCGTCTGACTCTTTTCTAATCGTCTATCTATAATATATCTCCCCAAGTCATATCATCTGCCATAATTCCTTCTATTGGGCTTTTTCAGGTCCTGCGGCCCAAACAGCAAATACCACCGGCTTTTTTCTTCTTTTCCTTGCAGCCTTATGAAATAGATTAAACACCAACACAAGGAAACGTACTCATAGTAGTACGCGAACTGCATAAAAGAAATCCAACCTTGCTGGCAATTGACCCTAAAAGAACTGAACTATTAAAGACAACTTTGCTATTATTGCTATTCATAATTTTTTTTTTTTCCAAGAAATCATTTTTTATTGGAAAGTGTTGATCCTTACCATAGGAAAAAACACGTCTGACATAGCCCAACAAACTGTACCAACACGAAACACCGTCTAACTTAGCCCAACAAATACTAAGAATTGAGGTGCAAAAAGTAGTTGCCATGTTATTACATCCAAAGTATCCTATTTTAGAATCTTTTACTATATTGCAGATTGAAAGGTTTTAAAGCTAATTGAAGACTAAGCAAAAAAAACAGCTTAGGATGTGGGCTCGAATGAGCAACAGCTTAGTAAATGCTTCCTTGAACTTCACATCAGGTAATACTGTAAATATTTAGTAGAATTGGAGTTATTATCAATATAAGGTAGCTGTTTAGTAATTGAAAGTTATAATCTCCTAATGTTGATTCTTTTTATATCCTGCAAACTAAATTAGAGTCGGGCAAACTCAATTTAAATCGTATAGCCATTATGGAGTTAAAATCAGCCTTAATGTTATAGATGACTATTTCTTTTCTTTCATTTATTTGTAGTTTATTTTAACATAAGCAAAGGCACGAGATAGAACTAAAATTAGTATGTTATTTCATTAGTAGAAATTTAAACATATGTTAGATCTTATTTGGTTTGGTAACAGATTTCATTTAATATGTAGATTTATGTTAGCCTGCTTCTTAAGAATTGATTCATAAATTCCAAACACTGTTAGATCATATCCATTCTAAGAAGAATTCTATTTCATTTCTTTCTCAAGTGTTAGGCGCATGAACCATGTTTTTTAAAGTTTCACTTTTATTTATATCTTTTTCAACCAATGCTATCTTTAATTATTTCATTTTCTATCGTCTTGTATGCAGGTCTTTATAGCTATATCTAGAAGACGGGCTAAACAATTTTTGGTGAAGATAATAGCGGTCTTTTATTGTATTTTAAAGGTGTTAAATTTAAGCGATAATCTAGATTTCATTGTTTGAGTTTCGCTAGATGTTTGCTGATGAGATAGATAGACATACCAGAAATATTGTTTTTCCCGAATTTCAGAATGGAGCAAAGAAAGCAAAAAGGAGAAGCAGTAAAAGGATGTGTTGTTTTAATAAGACAACCAGCAGATGTACAAACACTCATCTTGGGAAATCGCCTTAAAGGAACAGCAGTCAACCACCAGCTTTAACAATAGTGCATTCAACTAAAAGCATACTCTTAATAGCAAAATTAAAATCATAGAGAGTCCAAAACAATTTGCTAACACAGCCAACACAATGATACTACTAACCCTACAACAATAGAAACCTGCATGGTCCAACACAATATGAACAAAAATGGTTTTCAAAAAGAGAGCATTCCACTTATAGCAAACTTTAGAATCATGCACAGTTCAAACAACAAAACAAAAAAGCTTTATCACCACTAATCAACAATGTTTAGTACATCTTTTTAGCATCAATAATCCTTTCTATATTTCAACTGACTTCTCAGTAAATATTTATAAAGTCAACTTGTGTATTGGGACTGACCCATATTTTATAAACAGGTCGAGCCTGAAAAGAGCGTTCTTCTATTAGTATGACATAATGTTTGTCCACATATAGTTTGGCACCTCTCTTACACGGAAAATATATAGTGTCTGCAGGAACACCGCCACGTGACATCATAGAAGACATTGCACAAACAATTGTGTCAACCATATCCGACCAGTGGTCCGAAACAGATCAAGCAAGAAAAGACAGTCCAATCACTGCAACAACAGCAGAACAAAATCAACTTCTGCAAAACGGACGGGCTCTCCTTCAAGAATTATCATCAGACCGAAGAAAAAATATGAGGAGATTGACAAGCAGCAGAAATGCAAAAGCCTTAACATTAACCCAAAATGTTAAACAAAACCATCTAATGTTATACCAAACTTATGGTAAAACTGAGCTAAAACAATCGACTAGCAAGCAATGTGGAGAGCTTAATTGCTTCCTTCATTTTAGTACATAGTATTTGTAGTTAAATCTGAAGAAGTTTGTAATCATCAGTAGATAACTAACTTATATAAGCAAAATCTAAAATTACTAAACAAAATCATTTCCAGGATTGAGTTTTCATTTTGTAGATTGAAACACTTCCTTTTCTTCTGGATAACTTCAAACATTATTTGTTTAAAAATACTTTCCTTAATTATAATCTCACATACGCCTAAATACGGAAATAATAAGTTTATTAAATGTTATATTTATCATTGCAGATGAAGCTAGGTGATTCAACCTTTAAATAATTCAAGTTTCCTGTTGCTTCTAAATTGTATAGAACTTCGCGTTAAATCCGTTAAAGTGTCAATGAATGATAATTATGTGCGGTCGCAAGCATATAGATGTAGGAAAGTGGGTACCAGTGTCGCTATTAATGTTATTGTTATTATTTCAAACAAGTATTCATTATAAGGCTCCTAACTACTATTGAAAAGGTACATACAGTTCCATTTGTTTGCAACTTGCAAGTGACATAATAAGTATTTGATTTTTGACAAACAGTCGAGCGCGCGCGCGCGCTCGCGCCAGAAGCTAGAATACAAACACCACCAAGTAGGCACGTAAAATTGTTACTGATAGTTGGAATGATTGTGAATTGATTCTCGATAAACAAGGTTCGGTATAATATAACAATATAAACACTACATGGAGTCTTTTAAAGATGGCCTCGAGAGCCCAGATACCAATACACATATACCTAAATAAAACGGCTTTACAATACCCTACAGTGAGTACAGATCGAGAGACACCAGACGCTCAGCACTGGTGCGAAACTCCTGTAATAATGCAGATGGAAAGCATTTAGGTTTCGTTTGTTTTTTCAGAGGTTTTACTTCTTCATCTGCAAACCATGTCTGCAGAAAAAGAGGTGCATCTAAGCTCTTCATCTGCAAAGAAAAAAACCATTTGTTGTTTTTTCTCTTGAAGTACTTCTTTCATTTTTGTTTCTTTATCTTTTTACTAGTGTTTTTTACGTTTTCGCCGTTTTTTACGGTTGCGCAATATTTTTAACGTTTCGGGATGTTTTTTACGTTTTCGTCAGTTATTTTATCGTTTCGCTGTTTTTTACGTCTCGTTATTCTTTTTACATTTCCGTCATTTTTTTACTTTTTAATCTATTTTTTACGTTATTCGTCATATGTATTCAATTCTTACCTGTTTTTTTATACGTTCCCTTCGTCATTATTTTACGTTTTATCAGTTTTTTATGTTTTCGTTAGTTTTTTTATGTTTACGTCAGTTTTTTTACGTTTGCGTCAGTTTTTTTTACGTTTGCGTCGTTTTTTACATTTTCGTCAGTTTTTTACGTTTGCGTCAGTTTTTTACGCTTTGGTAAGTTTTTTACGTTTTCGTCTGTTTTTTATGCTTTCGTAAGTTATTTTATGTTTTCGTCAGTTTTTTTACGTTTACGTCAGTTTTTTTACGTTTTCATTAGCTTTTTTACGTTTTCGTCAATTATTTTACGTTTACGTATGTTATTGGACGTTTTGATCCCTTTTTTACGTTTTCGTCTGTTATTTACGTTGTCGCCCTTTTACAGACGAAAACTTGAAAAAACGGAAGAAAACGTAAAAACCGTGCGAAAACATAAACAAAAGGAGGAAAACGTAAAAAGACAGACGCAAACGTAAAAAGACGAGACGGACGCAAACGTAAAAAGAAGGCGAAAAATGTAGAAAAGAACTATGAAAACATAGAAAAAACGGACTAAGACGTAAAAATAGGCAAAAAACGGTTAAAAATTAACGAAAAAGTAAAATAACGAGGAAAACGTAATAACCAACGAAAACCGGTAAAATAACTACAAAGACGTAAAAAAATACAGACAAAACGTAAAAAAAGGCAGAGAGAACGTAAAAAAACGGACGACATGTAAAAAACTGACAAAAACGTAAAAAACATAAAAAAAACCTGACGAAAACGTAAAAAAACAGATGATAACTTAAAAAAACTGACGATAACGTAAAATAACTGACGAAAACGTAAAAAACAGATGAAAACGTAAAAAACAGACGAAAACCTAAAATAACTGACGAAAACGTAAAAAACGGACGAAAACGTAAAAAATATACCAAAATGTTTAAAAAAACAGAAGAAAACGTAAGAAAAGACGAAATCGTTAAAAAACAAACGAAAACGTAAAAAAAAATAGACGAAACCGTTAAAAAACTGATGAAAAAGTAAAAAAAACTGACGAAAACGTAAAATAACTAACGAAAACGTAAAAAAGCGGACGAAAACGTAAAAAACATACATAAAAGAAAAAACGAACAAAAACTGACGAAAACATAAAAAAACTGACAAAAACGTAAAATAACTGACGAAAACGTAAACAAATATTATATATCGTAGAAAAACAGAGAAAAACGTAGAAATCGTAGAAAACAGATTAAAATGGAAGAAAACGTAAAACTTAAGAAAAAAAGACGGTGAAAACGTTAAACCCAGAAAAAATATGAATTATACACATTTATTGTAGAAAGGAAGTGAAAGGGAGAGGATGAAGAAAGGTGAAAGTGAAATATTTTGTCTGAATTATGAAGAGGTTAGAAGTATTTTTAACCACTTATCTCTGCAAAAAAACAAACAAAAAAAAAAGGTCTAAGAGACTGCAGACATAAGTGGTGAAAAGAGGTTAGAAGAGGTTATTTTGGAAAAACAAACAAAGCCTTAGTGAAAAGGTTTGCATACTGATAATGCGAAGGAACATGAAGAACTCGAACCTGACCATCAGCAACCAAATCTCAAACAAAATGTATATCAATCTCAATATGCTTCGTACGCTGATGCTGAACCATATTAGAGGACAAATACACATCACTGACATTATCACAGTAAACAAGCGTAAACAGAAGAAAAAGAAGTATGTAACTCACGTAAAAGATTCCTCAACCAACAAGCTTTAACAACAGCATTGGCAACACCACAATACTCTGCCTCGGCACCAAAACGAGAAAGCATCGGTTGACGCTTATAGGACCAAGAGATTAAGTTGTTGCCAAGAAATACAAAATAACCTAAAGTCGATCGCCAAGTAGTAGGGCAACCAGCCCAATCCGCATCCGAATAAGCAACCAAAGATGTAGTAGAAGAAGACAATAACTGTAACCTATAATCCAAAGTACTGTGAACATAAACCTTATAAAATCCTCTACTACCGAGAAATGAGCCTCGAGATCATGCACATAAAGACAACCATGCAGTACTGCTAAGAAATATCAAATGCAAAGTAAAATAAGATACAGTAAGAGAAGCGCCGCAAGACACTCTGATATAACATCAAATTAGAAACCAGCTCACCATCATCACTCAGTTTGGACTCAGTTTCAACAGGAGTCCTACTAGAGTTACAAATAGCCATAGAAGCTCGCTTAAGAATCTCTATATCATACTTGTGTTGAGATAAAAACATCCTTGAAGAGTCACGCTTAACAGAAATACCCAGAAGATTAAGGGAGCCCAAGTTTTGTCATAGAATTCTCATAAAAATCATCACCGTCAACACGGTACAAAATCTGAATAAACTAACAAAAGTCAAATAGTCAAAGGACTATTATGCAATATTCAGAACACAAAAAGGGCAAAGGTTACATTGTATTCTTTCCCTTTCATCTTCTTGTTAGAAATACGAAAAAGTGTCGGTCACTACCAATATAGTTAGTCGTAGCTCGTATTAAGTTGTATGGTTAAGTTAGAAAGCTAACCGGGCCAAAGGCCCATGTATAATCCCACTAAGGGTCTATGACCGGCCATTGTAAGTCATATTTAAACACTCTCCACACATGGAGAGGGTGTTGGTTGTTCATTTCTCACATTACACTAATCTAATATTTTCCTTTTTACTCTCTCTCTCTCTTTAAGTGTTCATCCAACCATTTCTTTCCATCTTTAAAACCCTAAAGTGAATCCTTCCATTTATGTGTTAAGATATTCTACAATTGGTATCAAGAGCCATGGGGTGTTTGTGAAGGTTTTGTGTGCGTTTCTTATACCCTTTTGTGCGTGAGTTTTGGTTCGAATCCATCAAAGAGTTTTCACTTTTTGAGGGTTTAAAAACCATAAAGCTTTTAACTTTCTTTCTTAGTTATCTTAGTGTAGACTAGAAGTACAAGAAAATCTTTCAAAAACCATAAAAAAATATCATCTTTTTGAGTCTTTTTGGTTAAAAAGAGGGTTTTGTACCAAGAATCTTGAATTCAAATTTTTCGTGTCAAAAACGTTAAAGATTGTGTTTTTAAGGTTCTAATAGTCTTAGATAGGTAAGAAGTACAAGAAAAATCTGGTAAAAACGTCAAAAAGTGTGTCTTTTTAAGATTTTCAGGCGATTTATACGTTCCTATAGGCGAATTATACGGGTTATTTAATTCAAGCGATTTATACTTTCACTGAAGGCGATTTATACATGTTGATTTGCTCAAGCAATTTATACGTAAAGTTTGTGAAGGCGATTTATACACGTTGATTTGCTCAGGCGATTTATACGTAAAGTTTGTAAAGGCGATTTATACGTAAAGATTGTAAAGGCGATTTATACGTATACTTATCAACATGCGATTTATACGAGATATTTTGTTAAGGCAATTTATACGCATATTTTGCAAAGGTGATTTATACGCTTTACAAGGAAGAACTATACACGTTTATTAGGTGAATTATACGGTTGTTCTTTGATTTGTAAAATCCCGTGAAAACTTAATTTCC
>BQNB010060135.1:0-37047 GCA_026074375.1 Tanacetum coccineum
TAGATTTTTCCAGCTTTTATTTTATTTTTAATCAATTTTCGATAGTTGAAATCTTATAAAATCAATAAAAAAATAGAAAAAAGTTTTAGAAAAATACAAAAAAAATAGTTTTTAGTTTTATAAAAAATAGCTTTAGGTTTACATCCAGTAAAATCATTTTTACACTTTTTAGATCTTAAATTTTAATTTTGAGCTTTTATTTTAAATTTTAAAAATAGGATTTTAATAATAAAAATAGTTAAAAATAGTTTTCTTTGCTTTTATAATATTTTAGACTTTTCTAAGCTTAAAAATCATTTTTCCAAATTTTTAGTACTTAATTTGCTATTTTTTATAGATTTAATTAGATTAAATTAGTTTTTTATTCATATTAAATTCAAAAATAATCAAAAAAATATTTTTCTTTTTCCTAAAAATTTCTTTTGTCCTAGCTTAGGTTTAGAATTTTAGTTTACATTTTTAGGGGTTAAAATTAGTTTACTTGCTTAATTGTCGCGTTATATTTGTTTCCCGTTAATCGTTTTAAATGTTTAATTGCCTTTAATTGTTCAATTTTTAATTATTGCTTTTTATTTAGTAATCATAGCTTATCAAATCATCTATTTTCTTATTCAAATCATAATCCGGACTTAAACGAGGATTCAATTTCACTAGTCGTTGGGGAAACGACACGGGTGATCATATTTGCCCGGTTAAATATACGTATTTTATATTATATTATATATATTTTTGAGAGTGAATTTTCCTTAGGGAATTTTCTTAATTGCTCTTTGAAGTATTATATTTTATATATATTTTATAGTGTATAAAACTGCATACCAAAAATCGATCGAACGAGTGATTGAAACCCTTAATCGAAGTATTTATGAAATCACCCTCAACAACATTAACTAACACTGGCAGTAGTAAGTGTATGCCTGACAACATTAACTTAACTAGCAGTAGTAAGTTTATGCCTAACAACATTAACTAACATTGGCAGTAGTAAGTGTATGCCTAACAGCATTAACTTAACCAGCAGTAGTAAGTTTATGCCTAACAGCATTAACTTTGAGTCACCAGCACTAACTCCAATTTCGTTCCAAAAATCATTTCCATCATCAATTTTGATTCTCACAAGCTCTCTTTCTGTTTTTATTCTCACTATATCTCTCAATTCTTTTTCTCACTGAATCACTCTGTCTGTTTTTATGTCACACGTCTCTCTTTCTGTTTTTTATTCTCACCAATTTCTCTCATTCCTTTTAGCTCACAGAGTCACTCTTTCTGTTTTTCGTTTCACACATCTCTCTTTCTGTTTTTCATTCTCACTAATTTCTCTCAATTCTTTTAGCTCATAGAGTCACTCTTTCTGTTATCATAAATTACAACCACACAATGACATAATCAAGTTTTTGGCGTCGCTGTCGGGGAGTGAAAATTTAATCTTAACTTTTATTTGATATTTTGGTTTTTAACATTAGATTAGTCTAACCCTTAGGATTAGTGTAATTTAGAGTATTATATAATTTTTGTATATTCAATATATTTGTCTTTAATTGTTTGTTTAGTTTAATTGTTTGTATGATTTAATTGTTTTCTAATACACCGTTCTGGTCGATAACCTGATACGGTGTATCCACTTCCATTGGATGCGACTTATCCAACTTGCTTATCCAATACAGCGTATTCATTCAAAAAGATTAATACGTCGTATTCAGATTCATTGAATACGGCGTATTGATTATCTGATACAGTAACATATCTAGTTTTTCGCATATAATTTCTATATATATCTGTGTTTTCTTCCTCCCGGGCATATCCTACTGATTGTTTATCCTTTGTTTCAGGTAGTGCATGACAAGAAGTTCAATTAAGGAACTATTTAGGCCTTCAGGAAGCGAACAAGAATTTCGGATTGTTTTCCCCAATCTAGGAAGATTCTCAAGACACTAAGTTTTGAAAAATCAAGTTCACTGAATTCAATCTATTGTTTGATTTAGAAGAATATTTTGAGGAAAAAGTTGCGAAAACAATGCGAAAACATGGGAACAGTACGATGAGCAAAACTCGAGCTGATATGGATCTAGGAATTGTAGGCCTATAATCGTGACAAGATAGCTTTGAATTAAAAGGCCAATTTCTTAAGGAACTACGTGACAACACCTTCAGCGGTTCAGATCATGAAGATTCGAACAAACACATTGAGAAAGTTCTTGAGATTGTCGATTCATTCCATATCCCTAATATAACTCAAGACCAAGTGATGCTTAGAGCCTTCCCTATGTCCCTTACTAGAGTCGCGAGTCGCTGGCTAAGAAACAAACCATCCAGTTCAATCACAGCTTGGGAAGATCTTAAGATAAAGTTTCTAAGCAAATAGTGCCCACCTGCTCGTACTGCAAAGAAAATAGAGGAGATCAACAACTTTCAGCAAGAACCGGATGAAACCCTTTACCAAGCATGGGAGTGATTTAAAGAACTCTTGATGAAGTGTCCTCAAAACTATTTAATGGAGATGTAGGAGGTAATCTTGTTTTATATTGGATTGGATGTCCAAACTAGACAGATTCTTAATTCAAAAGGTGCCATACCGTCTAAAACTGCTGCCGATGCAAAAGTAGCCATCCAAGAAATGGCTGAATACTCTCAAAAATGGCACAATGGAACATCTAAGACAAGAAATACTGAAATTCTTTTTTTTTTTTTTTTTTTTTTTTTTTTTTAGGACGGATTGGCAGCCATACAAGCACAACTTAATAATCTTGGAAGAGAAATCAAGAAGGTGAATGAAAAGGTTTATGCTGCTCAATTAGGATGTGAACAATGTAAAGGGCCCCACTACACCAAAGATTGCCCACTCAAAGAAGAAGGAAAAACCCTTAAAGAAGCTTACTACACTCAATTTGGTGGACCTTACCAAGGAGGGGGATATAGAGCAGCAGCTCCAAGATTCTACCAGAGGAACAATAACACCCTTCGTACCAAGGCACGAGGCAATATAAAGGAAGAAACCCTGAGCAAGGTATGAGTGAAATTAGCGAAGAGACAAGAATAAAACTCCAACATGATTAAAGAAATCCGAGCTTCAATGGATGATGCCGTGCGAAACCAAGGAGCTTCGATTAAAACTCTAGAGATTTAAATCGAGCAAATAAGCAAGGCACTACAAGAAAGAGGATTTGGATGCCTACCTTAGCTTTTAAGCCAACCCCGAAGAGATCATGTCAAGTCGATCTCAACCAATGTTAAAGTTGATTCAAACCCGATGCGCCATATTGGATCACACCAATACGTCGTATCCACCCCCACAGAACCGAAGACTAATGTTCGAGTCAAGACAGACGACAATCCCGTTTCTAAGTCGTCTGAATGATTACTACAGTGAGGAAAAGAAGGGATCGTATGGACCGCAATTCTTGGAATCTTACTCATATGGAGCTTCACATATCGATAATTCCATACCCTGAAAGGAGAAAGACCTGTGGAGTTTCACTTTACCTTGCGATATTAATAATGTTTTCTTTGATAATACCCTTATTGACTTAGGAGCTAGCGTAAGTGTCATCCCTCTCTTGACCTACCTTAACTTAAGTTTAGGCGAATTAGCTCACGCTAAGTTGATAGTTGAATTAGCAGATAGGACTGTGAAATATCCAAAAGGAATTGCTGAAAATGTGCTAGTAGGTATTGGTAAATTTGTTTTCCCCATAGACTTTATAATTCTTGATATGCCTGAGGATGTCAAAGTGCCCTTGATCCTCAGAAGACCATTTTTTTCTACTGTCCACGCTAAGATTGATGTATTTAAAGGGAAGATTACTTTAAGGGTGGGGGATGAGAAAATTATTTTCAAAAGTGTTAAACCTGCTAGTAGTTTGATTAAGAGGGTCTACATGTTAAGCTTAAGAGAAAGAATGGAACTTGATTTACAAGCTAGGCTAATAGGAGAGACTTTGGTGTTAAATAGATCATTAGACCCTTTATATGGAGATTACATTGAATTGAATGATCTTGATGTATCATTAGAGCTTAGGAGAGATCAAGTTGAGGATTTGATGCCCACCATTGAGGAAGGTAAGGTAATGGTTGAGGCCATGATTGACATAATTAAGACTAGGAATTATGAAAGTTTTGACGACTACCCTAGTTTTTGTGACTTTGACCGAAAGATCCATATCGCTGTGCACATTAATGATTTTCGTACATGATGGTTTTAGCAGGTAAGTGGCTAATTTTTTTCCCAATTTTGTTCCTAAATATGATGTCTAGGGAGTTCTACAATTCTATAATAAGGGACAAAGTCAAACTCATAGGAAAGAATGTAGTCAGAGCTTTTATGAATGTACCTGTTTTTATCGGAAATTTTTCTGTTGTAACTCTTTTGTAGTAGTGGAAAATATGGATGGCTACCGAGATCAAGACATGGGAGATATTATTCTTGAAGAACCGTTTTGCAAAGCTTCATGTGTGGAAGCAAAAAGGTTTGATGGATTAATCACTATGCACAATGGTAGTGATAACGTGACTTACCAAATGGCGTGATCACATCCAAGGTTTAAATATCTATCAAATGCCCAATGCAACAAGATTAAGCCGTTATAAAGGTGAGTTTGCTAGAAAAGCTGAATGGAATCTGCATCATACCAAAAGCTCAAGAGTTTCTACAGGGGGTCTTGAACTTAGGACCCAAATATGTCTGAGATGCGAAGATAGAAGAATGGCTCACACGCGGGCACATAAGCGTGCATGAGATGTAATGAAGAAGCTGAAGAAAAAAGTCTAACTTACAGACTAGCTAAAAGAAAAGTGCTCCCGGGGAGACAACCTGGATTATTGTTTAGTTTTATCGAGGTTGTCTTCCTAGACATCAATACGGCGTATCTGCTCCATACTATACGGCGTATTGAATGTCTGGACGTTATCAGTCCTTTATTTTTATGCACTTTAAATATTATTGTCAGTTCTGTCAATACGCCGTATCGGCGTATTCATGTAAATGATACGGCGTATTCAACAAACTGACCTGTATTTAGATACTTTTTACAGGTTACTCAATACGGCGTATTCCAATTTATGGATACAACGTATTGGTCTCTTATACAGTTTATTTATCTTAGTTAATTAACCGTAGATACCCGAGATAGGATTTTGCATGTTTTTCCTATATTTTGCATAGGACCTCGCTGCAAAGAAATTGACGAAGTTATAAATATTAAAAAACCCTAACTGTGGGCGATTTCCCAAACCCTCTCACCATCAATTCCTATCGATCTTTTACCCTTCTTTGATCTTCCCTACCCTTATAATCGATCTGTTTATGGTGTTTTCCTTGTGATTACAACCTAAATTAGATCAGTTGTTTGGGTTGTGTATGATTAGTTATGGTTAGGGCCGATTGTTTGTATTTAGGGTTTGGGAGTTTAATTTGTATCTGTCTTTTCCATAATCAATTGTACTCTTACCTCCTAATCGGTTATAAGCTTGGCTAATACTGATCTTATTCTAATTTGGGTTGGGTGGATTGGGATTGATTTATTATTCTACAATTTTGAATACACTTCTCTTGTCCAAATTTGTTCGAACCATGTGATGTTCCAAAGGACCTTGATTCTAAAACCCTAATTCTTAGGGCTTTACACGTAAAAGAAGATCAGACACTTATTGTTTTCTTCGTGTTTTTGTGGGTTGTATGTATAGATAATGAAGGCTGGTTTCTTGGATTTGGGAGGAGGGGGTGGAAAAATGAAAAATAGTAAGGATTCTGTCATACCATCTGTTATGAGTGATTCTGGGAATGCGACAATAGAGGTAGAATTGCCATCTGTGGTTGACGAGACTGTGGTGAAGGAAAAGCAATGTCCTGTGGTGAATACTACTGGTTTAGGATCGTATCCACCACCATCTATGCATGCAACTTCGGCTGGCAATGCCCCTGGTAAGTCTTCATATGCTAATGTTATTGGTAAACCAAGTGGGAAGAAGCTAAATTTTCGTACTTTGTTTACACCCGGGGGTAATGGAAAGATGTGGTTGTCCGGTGGTGTTCTTTTTATATTCGTTAATGGTTTTTTTTTTTTAGGGTAAAGGGTTGCCCCGGTAAATGTATTACACCAAAAAACGTTGAAGTACAAAGGATAAGGGTGAAATCCCTTATCTAAGTCCACAAATGGACACTCGCATGCACCTAAAGTGATACTAGCCTAACATCCTACATAAGAAAGACATGCCAATCTTATGACTAACAAGGAAAGTAAGAAAACATACTTCTTATTAGTGAACGATTTGCTAATACGTATATGGGTTTTTTCCTGGGAAAAAAAGGTGGAATACCTGTCTTGCTACCTATTTTAGGAACACTTGGTGGTTAAATATGGGGCTGGTTCGTTTCTATGTTTAGCTCGTACTACGGATTATTCCCTATCATTTATCTCATTGGAGGGTTGGATGCTAGCTTGATAATGTGTCCGTGTTCATTCGGAATAATCGCTTTACTTTGAGGAATGGCAGCCGGATGAGAACCTATTGAAAGACGATGTTAGTACTATACCAGTTTGGGTCAAACTCCATGGTGTACCTATAACGGCTTTCAGTGAGGATGGTGATCCATCCAAATCAACACGTATAATATATAGAATAATATATAAATTACGTAATAATAAGGACTAGGCCAATAATCGCTATAGATAGTTTTTCCGTCGGGTTCCAAGACTTCACTTTTAACCACAGTGATATCTCTAAAACCTTCGGTCGTTTCCTGAACGAGAGGTGAATGAAATATCTACGTTCAAGTTGTATTTCGAGCTGCTTGTCATAAAGTTTTTTTGATTGGTTGTTTAAATTTCTAAAAGGAAAAAAAAACATATAGTAAAGAAGCTAAAACTTTTGAATTTTAAAAATATTTTTTATTACTAAAGATTAAACTATTATTTAAACTTACCAAGATTATTACTATAAAATGATCTTAAAATATAAATGACTAAAAAGCTTGCTAAGTGACGTGAAATGTCATTAAGTGCGGGCTTAAAGTTGACGAATTAAATGACAAGTAAAATGAAATGTTAAAAATAAAATGACAAGAAATTAAATGCATTAAAAAAAAATAATTACGGAATGTAATCGAAAAGACAATACTTATGATAAATATTTTTTAATCTTTTAAACCCGCACCTAAATTCCAAATCACTAATCACTTAACAAGCACTAATAAATCTACTCACTACTCATAATGAATTTAAACATAGCATTTAAAATAATCTACACTATGCATGCAAAATCAAAACATATTATAAAATGATAAATAAGAACTACATAATTAATGCAAAGAGGAAGGAAAAATGAAACCGAATTGGAGACCGTAATTTAAACGTATACCACCCGAGTATTTAACTAAATACACTATAAAGTCGGTCTAGCTAAATAAACCTTAAGTATCCACGCCTTCATTGATTAGGACCGGTACCAAAATACAATTGCACAAAAACTGTTATTATAAATCAATCCATAATAAAAACACATCACTTGAATAAAAAAAATCTTTTAGTTTATTATTTCAAACCACAAAGTTCAATAATACAACTAAATCAAAATTTCCTAAATTAACCTATGCTGCCAAATTACTTTGCAGCTTAATCCACTTAGATACACTTAACTCATTCTACACAATTGAAGGCCATTCTAACTTAATCATCTTGTGGTCAATAACAGTTTTGATTTAAATCTAATGAAAATAACGTGGCCTAATTATAAACACTCTAAAAATCGCGCCCACATGATATTTCCAAATCAATAGAAGCAGTGTTTCAATTAAAAAATTAAATAAAAAATCAACGTAGTCTAAAAACTGAATTGCAAAATCAGATGTATTAACAAGACAAGCTATAAATATTAGAACTTACTATTTAACTAAGAATGAAAGTACCACGATCCACACGAGATTTAATCTATAACTTTTTAATAAGCTAAATTCTAAACAAATTAAGCACTCGACATATCGAATAAGCAAACGAAATCAAAAATTAGAAATCTAAAAGCACTTATAGCATATTAACTACTTATCTCACGAAACAAAATAAGCCAAACGAAAAAGAAAATGGAAACGAGACATTTATTGAACAAAAAGCAAAACTAGATCATCAACAAGCTTTAAAATATTTTTATTACATCAATGTATTAACATCTTGAAATAATAAAGGTACAATAAGCAAGAAAAGAAAATTAAGCTAATACATATTTGAAAAAAATAATAAAAACTACACTAAAAAAAATAAAACTAACTAACTAACTAGATGGGAAAAAATGAGGGGAGTGGGTACAATTTATAGGGAGTGAGGGGTGAGAAGTGTAAATCTGAACCAATCATGAGATGAATGATGAGCCAATCATTGGCCATAAATTCTGCTCACACGGATTGGAGTTTTCATATTCTTGATCTAGCCATCAAATGGACGCCACGTGGACTATGAATTTGCTTATTTTGTACGCTTGAATCGTAGCCATACGATTTCTTCTTTTATCTTTACTTCATTCATTCGCTGCAAAATTTGAAATAGAGTAGAGATAATTCACATGTTACCCGCCACGTGGAGGATTATAACTCGTCCTTTCTTTTTATAGTGCGCAGTCACGTGTTCTCTTGTGAATTATTTTGAGGGCACGTGATGTTTACATCATCAACTTTCATTTCTTATTTTGCAACTTGAATTGAAATGGACTAGAGATATATTCATGAGCAATAGTATTCTTTTATTATCTTTGGCTTGATATGGGTTTAGCAATATATTGGGTTGGTCTGGCCCATTAACTGGGTTACGGGCTGGCCAATATAAATCCTGAATGCACCTTGACTCGTCTTATCGCGCTCTTTTCGATCCCGTGCTCGGTTTCGTCCGGTTTTGTCTTTATTTTTGTCATTTTCTTTAATATCCATACCTGCACATATACAAACACAAAACAACATATATATGTAATTTTTATTATGTTTTTGGTCTTTTGGGGTCGCTTTTCATGGTAAAATATATGTATAAAATAGTGAATACCAAATTTCCCCATACTAAAGTATTTCCGTGTCCTCACGCAATGTAATAAATTTGCGCTTAAAACTAAAAAAAAATTCCAATCCCCTCAAACTAATCACTTTGAAAAGTAGCAAAGTGCTCATCTAAAGGAATTTAGAAATCAAAAGTTAAGAAACGCCCCATGTTTTTATTTTTCAATATTTTTATTTTTTACTTTTTTTTATATTTCCATATTTATACATTATATTTTTTTTTCAACTAGGATATAGAACAAGTAACAAAATAAATTACATGTTCCCAAACTTTCACTTTTCCATACTAAGTTTAAAAACAAGATCATTGTCAAATACAAGTCATGATACTAACACTACTCATAAATACTAATTGTGTATTACTTTTACTCCGCATATCTACTTTTGTATATCAATATTCTTCTTTATTAAGTCATATACCGAAGGTCTTTAAAGACTTTACTTCGATTACTTATTATTCCAAAATAAAGCGTACCGGTTAAATAATGCAAAATTAGATCTTAGCCCTTTTCAAAAGATCAAATTCTCAAGAATAATGTCATCATCGAGGCAACAAAATTTGGCTTTTTATTAGGCTACTTAAGGAAGGCACCATTATGTCAAATACCTAAGGTATTTAAGACATGAATGAACCTATCTTATTTGCACCATATAACCTTAGCTCTTTAAGGTACAAAATAAGACAAAAAATTAAGCATTATTATACCTCAGTCTTTAGAAGGCTACAAATCGGCACTCCTCGACAAGATGTAGCAAACATTTTTCGACCGCGGTAACTCCGACTTTTAGAAGGCTGTAACATCGGTTGTGAGCCGGCAAGATGCAGCAAATTTTATCAGTCTTGGATTATTATTGAATTCTACTTATCCCATATAGCCTAAGGCTCTTTAAGGAATAAGCAAATGTATTAATTTGTGATTAATATAGTATTGCCAAATTAAGTATTTTATGATGTGAACTCATCCTAATCACAAGGAACTAAAAGAAAACTTCTATTAACTATTATTAAGCAAAAAAAACCGCACAATTATTTATTAAAACAATTATTTATGAAAGGTGAAAACAAGCTAATGGGAGAAAAAGGCCACCCAATTAACACTTATGAGCTTGAAAGAAAACCAACTATTCTACGTTTAATGTCATGACTTATAAATACCACAATCATTTCTCGTTCTTCGCATTTTAAAATCTCTAATAAAGAGATTCGCGAATGCTTAGCCATATAAATTCCAACTCGGCATATTTAAAATCTACATGAGATTAGCACAAGTTTCTTTTCGTTAATAAACAAATCAAGTCTAGGCTGTTTAAATCTACTTGAGACTAGCACAAACTATCATCGTTAATTGTTAAGGAAAAAGCTAAGGTTTAAAACCGATCGGGTCAAAATTTATTTCTCGTTCTCACCTTAATTTATGCCAAAACACTTATTACATTATTTTTTTATTTTTTTATTTTTTACAACATTTTTCACTTTTTTTTAATTTTTTATTCATAAAAATTTAAATTTTTTGCTATTTTTCATATAAATCACATATTTTTGGTGGAAAAACGGGTTACGCGAGAACAACGGACACAGGTAAAATCAAATCGATAGATTCCCATAATACTAAAACTACACATTGTCCTCAATGTGAGACTGTCACCCCCATGCTAATTTCAAGGCATAATTCAAGTATTAAGGGCATTTTACGCAACTCTAAGCCATTTTATTAAGTTGTAAAGATAAACGTATCGAGAAGATTAGGATATGGAATCCCTAATGAAGTGAGGATTTGAAGCTCGATAAATGACAAAAACATGAAGCACGGAGAGTCTTCAAAATCTGGGTATCCTGGACAAAACAACACAAACCAACAAAACGAAACACGAGAAAGGAAAGGCAAGCCCTCTCTCATTATTTGTTAGAAAATAGATAAAAAGATAGAAATGCTTGTTTTTATTAACCGAGTGACCCCGAATTAATTCGTCATTGGGGAAGCAAATGGAAAAGAAAATCTCAATCGGGCTTTCATTAATGTTCGGATAAACATTAAAGCACATGAAAATTCTATCCCGATGAGAAGCCACCGGCTCTAAGTGGAGATGCCGGGGTCAAAGATCGTATCTTCACTCCTGGTGGAGCAAGATAAAAGAGAGGCCTCGGGGTAGGTGAGAAAAGGGAGAAAAGTTCGAATGACAAATGCGAAGGAATCATCATCTTCAACATTTTGAGAAAAATCAATCTCACTTCCCCTTTGGTCAATTTCATAGCTTCTAAAATTATCAATCACGAGAGCATCGGGCTCAAAATATAAGCAAATCTTAACATCCGGTGGTTCCGGAGGAGGACGAGGAAATGACGGATCGAAATGAAATGATTCAAACTCGGGTAGTTCCAAAGAAGGATCATTTGAATTATCATTGCTAATCAACCCCTCCTGATCAGGCTCAATCTAAAAAAGAAACGAATCATACTCGGGAAGAGAGTAATTAGCATGAGTAGTGGTACTGCCACTTCTCGTCTCTTCCGTATGATCGCTAGAAGTCTCGAATTCGGGTAAAGAATTATCCAAATGAGAAAGAGAAGTATCGAACTCCTCTAAGAACGAATCACTATCCACGACGGGGATAAGAAATAAGGAAGGAGAATTGAGCACATAATCCGGAGTAGGGTTATCTTTCAAAGATTCGATATTAGTAATAAGACGACTGATTTTCAACAATCTCTCACGAAGGATAACATCTTGAATTTGAAGTATATCTCCTAAATCAAACTCTTTCTCTTCTTGTTCGACACCATTCACCTCCTTGAAGCTAACGTACTCGATGTCCTCAAAATCATCGTCATCACTCGAAGTATCATCATTTGGATCAAAATCGGCTTCAACAATTTCCGGTGAAATTGGAGCAATATGAGCGAGTTCACCGGCGAACTCCTTGAGAATAGGGTCGATCTTAGAAGAATAAACAATCAAAGTATCACGGTTAATCAAAGATTCCACAAAATCGGACTCAACATTAACACAATTATTATCACAAGTAGGCACGTCACTCGTATCGTCGGACATACCCTCGAACTCACTTGGGATTAGGACAAGGTTCTCAACACTAGACTTTATTACTTCATCTGATTCCGTTGCCAGAATAGTGTCGAGATGCTCATCCCCTATATTTAGAGAATTATCGGGTTCTTCGATCGGTAAGTCGGGTGTGATTGCTTTAGACGTAGATTTTCGAGCAATAATATCTCCTAAAGGAATATAATCATCCTCGTCGACAAAATGAATAAAAAGCATGTAACGATGGGCAGCAGAATACTTTTCTTCTTCGTAAGCTTGCTCCTTTTTTCGAACTTCGCTGCCTCATTCATTAGAATCTTGCTTAAGTTTTTGAATTCTAATCTCACAATCTCTCTCGTATTCTTCATCAATCTTCTCGCCTCGACATCTTTTTACCAAATCATTCTTGATTTCTTTATTTTGTAATCACCAATTGCTGCTCGTGCCATTGTTTCTCGCATACCTATTCTCTTTAGTCCATTTGTTCATTCGCGATTCGCTTTTAAATTCCTTTAAATTCTTTGAATTAGTTTTAATTCTTCAAGCTCTTCAAGAATTTTATCAAGGGCTTCTTGACAATAGACGGAGTCCTGCGGGGGTTGTGGGTGGTCAAAACCGGAAGAATTAGGATAATAGCAAGAATTTTGCTCATAATAATCTTCATTCATTGGTTGACATGAAAGTTTCATGAGGAACCCCCGCCCAATTTGCACAACAAAGATATTGTTGAGAATAAACTCTGAGATTTTTGGCTAATAATTTTCCTAAAGTTTTTGATTTGAACACGGATTAGGCTCTTAACAAACGGAACTGTGGTGAACAATCTAACATAAAATGGAGATTATTTCCACATAACTCACACAAGTAAGTCTCAAACTGGGGTTGTGGAGGTTGGTGGAAAACACATGGAGTAATATTGAAAGAATGAGGTTTGGAATCATAGATGAATGAATTCTCATCTTCATAATTGCATGTAGGATGAACACTTGGCAAAATCTGTGGGAGCTCATTAATGGTTTGATTGCATTGTTCTGGATTAGAGATAATCGAAACTTTTGGTGGAAAATTATAACCGTAATGAGCACTTTCCACAAGAAATTGCAATGCATATGTTGACAAAAAATTCATCTATGAATTCACTCACTGTAACAAACCGTTTTGGTTAATAAGTGGAGATCCTTGCGAAGACTTTTCATCGGGGTCTTGATTGACAACGAATGGCTCTCGAGAAGCATTAACAACATTGGTATTATCATCGGGTGATTCGGAAATATCTTCAAAGTCTTTGGAAGTTTCATTTTCACCACAATATGTAAGCAAATCTTCCTTGAATAATGTCTTCGTTAAAGAGCACATCCCGACATACGGGACCATCAACCGGGGTTCCACATTTTGCACAACACGGAGAAGATTCGGGTTCGGGAACAAGAATCTTGTTTCCAAGACTTTCTATTGAACAACACTCTCTAGTGTACAAACTTCCACAAGTCATGCATTCCTTAATTGCGTAAAGGGGATTCAAACGATGAGACGCCATAAGAATTAAACAATTTAGAGGGTCAAGGAAAAGAATTAAATGGATAAGAAGAAAAAGAAGATTATTTTTGGTTTTTTCGATTCTTTAAACAAACATTATTTTATTTACGGACAAAAACGAGAGACAACTTAACAAATAAACCAACTTACTTCGCCGGAGCTCTTAAAAATTGCTTTTACGGGGTGGGGTGAGTCGTATTTCGTAAGTGACACAAATGGCAAGTTTTAAAATCTTTGGTTCGATTTGGGAACTTTGCAAGTTCACCGGAACTTATTTATGATAATACCTCGATTGAGAGTATTATATGTTGGTGTTCTTTTACCAACTTTGTGTATTTTATTTCTTTTTAAGGACAATTTTTTATATTTTTGATTTTTTTATATGATAATTATACTAGAAAAGAAAAAAGAAAAATTATTTTTACTTTTTATATTTTATATTTTTGAATTTTGAAATATGTAACAAATGAACTTTCGAGACGAAAGTTCTTTCAAACAATCAACAACGTAACGACGGAATCTTTAACACAATACCGCATCAGGCGCCAAAATATTATCCGTCAAATCAACAGTATAATATATAGAAATATATATATTAGTAATAATAAGGATAGGCCAAATAATAGTATAGTTAATTATTTCCATCGGGTTCAAGAAATTCACTATTTAACCAAAGTGATTTCTCAAAACCTTCGGGTCGTTTCCTCGACGAGAGTGAATGGAAATCTGAGTTCAGTTGTATTCGAGCTGATTGTCATAAAAGTTTTTTTTTTTGGTTTTTTAGTTATACTAAAGGAAAATCATTAGAAAGGAGCTAAACTTTGATTTTAATTATTTTTTATAAAAATTAACTATTATTTAAATACAAGATTATACTATACTTTGATCTAAAAATATAAATGACTAAACTACTTGCTAAGTGAAGTGGAAATGTTCATTACGTGCGGGTTAATTTGACGAATTAAAAATGACAAGTAATGAAATTCATTAAATATAAATGTCAGAAATTAAATTGCAAATTAAAAAAATATGACGGAATGTAAACGAAAAGACATACTTATGGGACCTAAATATTTTTTTTTTTTTAATCTTTTAAACCCGCACCTAAATTCCAAATCACTAATCACTTAACAAGCACTAATAAATCTACTCACTACTCATAATGAATTTAAACATAGCATTTAAAAATAAATCTACACTAAGCATGGCAAAAATCAAAACAATATTATAAAATGACAAATAAAAACTACACTAATTAATTGAAAGAGGAAAGAAAATGGAACCGAATTGAAGACCCGCAATTAAACGAATACCACCCGATTTATTTAACTAAAACAACTAATTAAATTCGGTCTAACTAAATAAACTCTTAAGCTCCACGCCTCATGAGTAGACCTGTACCAAAATACAATACACAAAACTGTTTTATAAACAATTTCAAATAAAACATCCACTTGAATAAAAAATTCTTCAGTTTTACTATTTCAAACACACAAAGTTCAATAATAACAAACTAAATAAAATCTAATTAACCTACGCAGGCCCAAATTACTTTTGCAAGCTTAATCCAATTAGAAAATTAAACTCATTCTAACACAATTGAGGCCATTTCTACTTAATCATCTTGTGTCAAATCGCAGTTTTGATTTAAATCCCTAATGAAACTAGTGCCTAAATTATAAAAACTCTAAAATCGCAGCCCACATGATATTTCCAAATCAATAAGCAGTGTTCAATTAAAAATTAAATAAAAATCAACGCTAGTCTAAAACTAAATTGCAAAAAGATTGATTAAACAAGAACTAGCTATAACTATTAGAACTTAACTATTTAACTAAGCAAATGAAACGTACTACGATCCACACGAGATTTAATCTATAACTTTTTAATAAGCTAAATTCTAAACAAATTAAGCACTGGACATATCGAATAAGCAAACGAAATCAAAAAATTAGAATCTATAAGCATTATAGATATTAATACTTATCTCACGAAACAAAATAAGCCAAACGAAAAAGAAAATGGAAACGAGACATTTATTGAACAAAAAACAAAACTAGATCATCAACAAGCTTTAAAATATTTTTATTACATCAATATATTAACATCTTGAAATAATAAAGGTACAATAAGCAAGAAAAGAAAATTAAGCTAATACATATTTGAAAAAAATAATAAAAACTACACTAAAAAAAATAAAACTAACTAACTAACTAGATGGGAAAAAATGAGGGGAATGGGTACAATTTATAGGGAGTGAGGGGTGAGAAGTGTAAATATGAACCAATCATGAGATGAATGATGAGCCAATCATTGGCCATAAATTCTGCTCACACGGATTGGAGTTTTCATATTCTTGATCTAGCCATCAAATGGACGCCACGTGGACTATGAATTTGCTTATTTTGTATGCTTGAATCGTAGCCATACGATTTCTTCTTTTATCTTTACTTCATTCATTCGCTGCAAAATTTGAAATAGAGTAGAGATAATTCACATGTTACCCGCCACGTGGAGGATCTATAAAACTGTCCTTTTTTTTATAGTTGCGCGTCACGTGTTCTCTTGTGAATTATTTTGGGACGTGAAGTTTCATCATAACTTTCATTTCTTATTTTGCAACTTGAATTGAAATGGACTAGAGATATATTCATGAGCAATAGTATTCTTTTATTATCTTTGGCTTGATATGGGTTTAGCAATATATTGGGTTGGTCTGGCCCATTAACTGGGTTACGGGCTGGCCCAATAAAATCCGAATGCACCATTGGACTCGTTTTCTTGCGCTCTTTCCAATCTCATGCTCGATTTCGTCCGGTTTTGTCTTTATCTTTGTCATTTTCTTTAATATCCATACCTGCACATATACAAACACGAAACAACATATATATGTAAATTTTATTATGTTTTTGGTCTTTTGGGGTCGCTTTCCATGGTAAAATATATGTATAAAATAGCGAATATCAGATGGCCTGAGTGCCATTTCTACTAAAATAGGTACTCCTATAATGCTTGACTCTTATACAGTTGATATGTGCATGCAATCATGGGGTAATTGTTAGCCTCACTTTTTAATGAAGCTGGCGTTTTACATGTGAATTTGACTAGTCTTGGACACTGTGTGCCACGCAGGGGTCATTTATGTAAACTAGGAATAGTTTGCTTTTTATTTTAGTATAAATACCCCTCATGGCTCTCCATGAGGGGAGGTAGATGTTTACTTGTATTTTTCTCTTTTCTCTTCTAATCTAACCTTTCCTTTTTTTGTTCAATATCACTCTTTTACCTTTTCTCACTAAAAACAAATATGATTTATTTTTGTTCTTTGATTAACCAAGACCCCTAAAAAGGTGGTTTTCGATCTTTATCAATTGGTATCAGAGCTAACCGGGGGTGTTTTGTATTAGTGTGTTGTGTTGTGTCGTGTTCTTCGGATTATTTGTGGCTTATTTTTCATTCGGCTTATTTTTTTTCTGTTTCATTGCAACCAAACGTATTTGTGAGGTAGTATCAAAATTTTTATGGGCTTTATAACAACTTGAGTTGGGCTTTATAGATATCAGAATACTCATATTTGTGATATACAGATCACGACTCATTTAGGTTGTTGCTTACTTTGGTTCGAAACCCTTTCATAGTTTTTTACAATGTTTTTTATGGCTTAAAATGGTGTCTCAAACTGCCTTCTTCCTTGTTTATTTTTTTCATGGCTTATTACTTGGTAAATGGATTATTTGGAGAGCTTTTTTCATGGCTTATTCTCTTTGTGGTCTCCACGATTTGAATCAAAAGGGAGACACAAATCCATGTTTATAGCAAGCAATGACAATTGGGGTTTTGTTGTTTTGGTTAAAGAAAAAAGCAAGGACACACGATAGTGACAACCGAACAACCACCTTTTGACAACCGAACAACTTGTTGTCAAGGGTGAACCGAAAAACTTGATCTCATTTGGAACCGAACAACTAAAAATCTTTTTAGAACCGAACAACTAAAGATTATTTGCAAACCATAACAATAAAAAAATCATTTTTGAAAACGAACAATAAAAGATCATTTGTTAATGGACAACCTGTTTTTAAGAGGAACGATTTAATTGTTCAAGCCTAAAGCAACTGAGTCAACTCGGTATTTTACCGAGTTGACTGGGTCAACTCAATGAGCGGTCAAAAGTCAAAACAAAAGGATGAAAGAAGGGACAAACTCTGTTACCCATAACAACAAACCAAACCCATTCAACCTCAGCCTACAACAACATCAAACCTCATAATATCCATCAATCCTAAATCCTATAACCCATCGTCACATAAAACCCCATCTCCTATCCTTCATCAAGACTCGAATTAAAATAAAAGAATGATCTCAGATTCGTGTTCTTTAACCAACAATCAATAAAAGATTGAACACATAAATCATCATTGATCTATAATAGCCAAAGTTTTTTTCTTTAATTTTCGAATATAAAGAGTGTGTCATAACAAATTTGTTACACACAATCTTTGTTTCGATAAGAAAAATCACAAGAACATTCAAGCCGAACCCTACCTGAGACCCTCCAAAGGACCTTGAAGCCATCCTTGTTCTTCTTTGGTGCTACGGTTTACTTAAGCTAAATAATATAACACCAAGCAAACCCTTTATAATATTTTTGCTTAAGTAAACGTTAGCACCTAGAAAGTAAGAATCAAGGGATGGTTTCTCAAGGTCCTTTGGAGGGTCTCAGGTAGGGTTCGGCTTGAATGTACTTGAGTTTTTCTTATCGAAACAAAGATTGTGTGTAACAAATTTGTTATGACACACTCTTTATATTCGAAAATTAAAGAAAAAAACTTTGATTCATAGATCAATGATGATTTATGTGTTCAATCTTTTATTGATTGTTGGTTAAAGAACACGAATCTGAGATCATTCTTTTATTTTAATTCGAGTCTTGATGAAGGATAGGAGATGGGGTTTTATGTGACGATGGGTTATAGGATTTAGGATTGATGGATATTATGAGGTTTGATGTTGTTGTAGGCTGAGGTTGAATGGGTTTGGTTTGTTGTTATGGGTAACAGAGTTTGTCTCTTCTTTCATCCTTTTGGTTGACTTTTGACCGATCATTTTGAGTTGACCCGAGTCAACTCGGGTAAATACCGAGTTGACTCAGTTTGGCTTTAGGCTTGAACAATAAATCGGTTCCTCTTAGAAAACAGGTTGTCCAGTTGACAAATGATCTTTAGTTGTTCGGTTTCAAAAGATTTTTTTAGTTGTTCGGTTTGCAAATAATCTTTAGTTGTTCGGTTCTAAAAAGATTTTTAGTTGTTCGTTTCTAAATGAGATCAAGTTGTTCGGTTCACCCTTGACAACAAGTTGTTCGGTTGACAAAAGGTGGTTGTTCGGTTGTCACTGTCATGTGTCCTTGCTTTTGTCTTCAACCGAAATAACGAAACCCCAATTGTCCTTGCTTGCTAAAAACGTAGATCTGTGTCTCCCTTTTGATTCAAACCGTGGAGACCACAAAGAGAATAAGCCATGAAAAAAGCACTCCAAATAAGCCATTTACCAAGTAATAAGCCATGAAAAACAGGGAAGTAAGGAGTTTGAGACACCATTTTAAGCCATAAAAAACATTGCAAAAAAACTATGAAAGGGTTTCGAACCAAAGTAAGCAACAACTAAATGAGGTGTATGTATATCACAATATGAGTATTCTTGATATTTATAAAGCCATCAAGTTGTTATAAAGCCATAAAAGAATTTTTGGACTCCTTACAAATACGTTTGGTTGCAACAAAACAGAAAAAAAATAAGTGCCGAATGAAAAATGAGCACAAATAATTCAGAAAGAACACGACACAACACAAACCCACTAATAGAAAAACACCCCCGTTGCTCTTGATACCAATTGATAAAGATCGAAAACACCTTTTTAGGGGGTCTTGGTTAATCAAAGAACAAAAGATAAATCATTGTTGTTTTAGTGAGAAAGTAAAGAGAGGGTGAGATGAACAAAAAAAGGAAAGGTTAGATTAGAAGAGAAAAGAGAAAAATACAAGTAAACATCTACCTCCCCTCATGGAGAGCCATAAGGGGTATTTATACTAAAATAAAAAGCAAACTATTCCTAGTTTACATAAATGACCCCTGCGTGGCACACAGTGTCCAAGACTAGTCAAATTCACATGTAAAACGCCAGCTTCATTAAAAAGTGAGGCTAACAATTACCCCATGATTGCATGCACATATCAACTGTATAAGAGTCAAGCATTATAGGAGTACCTTTTTAGTTAGAAAATGGCATCAGCCATTGATATTCGCATATTTTATCTTATATTTTACCATGGAAAGCGACCCCAAAAGACCAAAAACATAATAAAATTTACATATATATGTTGTTTCGTGTTGTTTGTATATGTGAGGTATTGGATATTAAAGAAAATGACAAGATAAAGACAAAAACCGGCGGAAACGAGCATGAGATTGGGAAAGAGCGAGAAAAACGGTCCAATGGATGCATTGGATTTTATTGGGCCAGCCGTAACAGTTAATGGGCAGACCAACCCCAATATATTGCTAAACCCATATCAAGCCAAAGATAATAAAGAATACTATTGCTCATGAATATATTCTAGTCCATTTTCAATTCAAGTTGGCAAATTAAGAATGAAAGTGTGATTTAAAACATCAGTGCTCAAAATATTCACAAGAGATACGTGACTGCGACATTTAAAAAAAAAAGGACGAAGTTATAAATCCTCCTCGTGGGAGAGGGTAACCATGGTGAATTATCTCTACTCTATTTCAAATTTTGCAGCGAATGAATGAAGTAAAGATAAAAGAAGAAATCGTATGGCTACGATTCAAGCGTACAAAATAAGCAAATTCATAGTCCACGTGGCATCCATTTGATGGCTGGATCAAGAATATGAAAACTCCAATCCGTGTGAGCAGAATTTATGGCCAATGATTGGCTCATCATTCATCTCATGATTGGTTCAGATTTACACTTCTCACCCCTCACTCCCTATAAATTGTACCCACTCCCCTCATTTTTCCCCATCTAGTTAGTTAGTTAGTTTATTTTTTTTAGTGTAGTTTTTATTATTTTTTTAAAATATGTAATAGCTTAATTTTCTTTTCTTGCTTATTGTACCTTTATTATTTCAAGATGTTAATACATTGATGTAATAAAAATATTTTAAAGCTTGTTGATGATCTAGTTTTGCTTTTTGTTCAATAAATGTCTCGTTTCCATTTTCTTTTTCGTTTGGCTTATTTTGTTTCGTGAGATAAGTAGTTAATATGCTATAAGTGCTTTTAGATTTCTAATTTTTGATTTCGTTTGCTTATTCGATATGTCTAGTGCTTAATTTGTTTAGAATTTAGCTTATTAAAAAGTTATAGATTAAATCTCGTGTGGATCGTGGTACGTTTCATTGGCTTAGTTAAATAGTTAAGTTCTAATAGTTATAGCTCGTTCTTGTTAATCATCTGTTTTGCAAATTCAGTTTTAGACTAGCGTTGATTTTTATTTAATTTTTAATTGAACACTGCTTATTGATTTGGAAATATCATGTGGGCTGCGATTTTAGAGTTGTTTTATAATTTAGGCCACGTTAGTTTCATTAGGATTTAAATCAAAACTGCTATTGGACCACAAGATGATTAAGTTAGAAATGGGCCTTCAATTGTGTTAGAATGAGTTAAGTGTTCTAAGTTGGATTAAGCTTGCAAAAGTAATTTGGGCCTGCGTAGGTTAATTAGGATTTTGATTTAGTTTGTTAGTTATTGAACTTTGTGGTTTGAAATAGTAAACTGAAAGATTTTTTTATCAAGTGATGTTTTATTATGATTGTTTTATAATAACAGTTTTGTGTATTGTATTTTGGTACCGGTCTACTCATGAGGCGTGGAGCTTAAGGGTTTATTTAGCTAGACCGACTTTAATTAGTTGTTTTAGTTAAATAAATCGGGTGGTATTCGTTTAATTGCGGGTCTTCAATTCGGTTCCATTTTCTTTCCTCTTTCAATTAATTAGTGTAGTTTTTATTTTATCATTTTATAATATTGTTTTGATTTTTGTCATGCTTAGTGTAGATTTATTTTTAAATGCTATGTTTAAATTCATTATGAGTAGTGAGTAGATTTATTAGTGCTTGTTAAGTGATTAGTGATTTGGAATTTAGGTGCGGGTTTAAAAAGATTTAAAAAATATTTAGTCATAAGTATTGTCTTTTCGATTTACATTCCGTCAATTTATTTTTTTTTAATGCAATTTAAATTTTTGTCATTTATTTATAAGGTGATTTTTCATTTTTTACTTTCATTTTTAATTCGGTCAAACTTAGCCCGACTTAATGAAACATTTCACGTCACTTTGCAAGTATTTTCTAGTCATTTAATTTTTTCTAATCATTTTTAGTATAATCTTGTAGTTTTAAATAATAGTTTAATTTTTAGTATAAAAAATAGTTTAAAATCAAAAGTTTAGCTTCCTTTCTATATGTTTTTCCTTTTAGTATATTTAAAAAACCAAAAAAAAAAACTTTTATGACAATCAAGCTCGAATTACAACTTGAACGTAGATTTCCATTCACCTCTCGTCGAGGAAACGACCCGGAAGGTTTTTGAGATATCACTTTGGTTAAAAGTGAATTTCTTGAACCCGATGGAAAATACTTATCTATACTATTATTGGCCTATCCTTATTATTACGTAATTTATATATTATTCTATATATTATACGTGTTGATTTGGACGGATTAATTTTTGGCGCCGCTGCCGGGGATTTGTGTTAAAGATTCCGTCGTTTACGTTTGTTGATTTGGTTTGAAGATCCTTTCGTCCTCGAAAGTTTCATTTTTGTTAAATATTTCAAAAGTTCAAAAAATATAAAATATAAAAAGTAAAAAATATTTTCTTTTTCTTTCTAGTATAATTATCATATAAAAAAATCAAAAATATAAAAAATTGTCCTTAAAAAGAAATAAAATACACAAAGTTGGTAAAAGAACACCAACATATAATACTCTCAATCGAGGTATTATCATAAATAAGTTCCGGTGAACTTGCAAAGTTCCCAAATCGAACCAAAGATTTTAAAACTTGCCATTTGTGTCACTTACGAAATACGACTCACCTTAAGAAGCAATTTTTAAGAGCTACCGTGAAGTAAGTTGGTTATTTGGTTTAAGTTGTCTCTCGTTTTGTCCGTAAATAAAATATGTTGTTTAAAGAATCGAAAAAACCAAAAATAATCTTCTTTTTCTTCTTATCCATTTAATTCTTTTCCTTGACCCTCTAAATTGTTTAATTCTTATGGCGTCTCATCGTTTGAATCCCCTTTACGCAATTAAGGAATGCATGATTGACTGTGAAGTTTGTACATAGAGTGTGTTGTTCATAGAAAGTTCTTGGAAACAAGGATTCTTGTTCCGAACCCGAATCTTTCGTGTTCGTGCAAAATGTGGAACCCCCGGTGATTGTCCGTCGTCTTCCGTTTATTGTCGTTGGATGTGTCTTTTTCGAAAGAATTTCAAGGAAGATTTGCTTTACATATTGTGGTGAAATTGAAACTTCCAAAGACTTTGGACGATATTTCCGAATCACCCGATGATAAATACCAATGATTTTTAATGTTCTCGAGAGCCATTCGTTGTTTCAATCAAGGACCACGATGAAAAGTCTTCGCAAGGATCTCCCTTTTAACACAAACTGTTGTTACGAGTTGCGGTGATTATTAGATGGAATTTTTTTGTCAAAATTGCATTTGCAAGTTTTGTGGATAGGTGCTCATTCGGTTATTAATTTTCACAAATGTATCGATTATCTCTAATCCAGAACATGCAATCAACCATTAATGAGCTTCCCACAGATTTTTGCCAAGTGTTCATCTACATGCAATTATGAAGATGAGAATTTCATTCTCTATGATTTCCAAACCTCATTCTTTCAATATTACTCATGTGTTTTCACAACCTCCACAACCCAGTTTGAGACTTACTTGTGGGAGTTATGTGGGGGGTAATGAATGCCATTATGGGTTATGATTGTCACCACAGTTCCGTTTGTTTATGAGCCCAAACCGTGGTTACAATTCAAAACTTTAGTGAGAATTATTAGCCATAAATTCTCGAGTTATCTCAAATATCTCTTGTTGTGCAAATTGCGGGGGTCTCATGAAAACTTTTCATGTCAACCAATGTTTGAAATTATTATGAGCAAAATTCTTGCTATTATCCTAATTCTTCCGGTTTTGACCACCCACAACCCCCGCAGGACTCCGTCTATTGTCAAGAAGCCCTTGATAAAATTCTTAAAGAGCTTGAAGAATTAAACTGAGATTCAAAAGAAGTTTAGGAAATTAAAAAAAAAGCGAATTCGGCGGTAAGAACAAATGGCTAAAGAGAATATGAGTAACGAGGAAATAAGGCATGTGCAGCATTGGTTGATTACAAAATTAAAGGAAATCTGAAATGATTTGGGTTATAAAAGATGTCGAGGCGAGAAGATTGATGAAGAATACGAGAGAGATTGTGAGATTAGAATTCGAAAACTTAAGCAAGATTCTAATGAATGGGGCAGCGAAGTTCGAAAAAAGGAGCAAGCTTACGAAGAAGAAAAGTATTCTGCTGCCCATCGTTACATGCTTTCTATTCCTTTTGTCGACGAGGATGATTATATTCCTTTAGGAGATATTATTGCTCGAAATTCTACGTCTAAAGCAATCACACCCGACTTACCGATCGAAGAACCCAATAATTCTCTAAATATGGGGGATGAGCATCTCGACACTATTCCGGCAACGGAATCGGACGAAGTAATAAAGTCTAGTGTTGAGAACCTTGTCCCAATCCCAAGTGAGTTCGAGGGTATGTCCGACGATACGAGTGATGTGCCTACTTGTGATAATAATTGTGTTAATGTTGAGTCCGATTTTGTGGAATCTTTGATTAACCGTGATACTTCGATTGTTTATTCTTCTAAGATCGACCCTATTCTAAGGATGTATTCGCCGTGGTGACTCGCTCATTATTGCTCCAATTTCAGGGAAATTGATGTGAAGCGATTTTGTTCCAAATGATGATACTTTCGGTGTGACGATGATTTTGAGACACGAGTAGTTAGCTTCAAGGAGGTGATGGTGTCGAACAAGAAGAGAAGGAGTTTGATTTAAGAGATATACTTCAAATTCAAGATGTGCTTATCCTTCGTGAGAGATTGTTGAAAATCAGTCGTCTTATTACTAATATCGAATCTTTGAAAGATAACCCTACTCCGGATTGTGTGCTCAATTCTCCTTCCTCATTTCTTATCCCCGTCGTGGATAGTGATTCGTTCTTAGAGGAGTTCGATACTTCTCTTTTCTTCATTTGGATAATTCTTTACCCGAATTCGAGACTTCTAGCGATCATACGGAAGAGACGAGAAGTCTTGACCACTACTCAAGCTATTTACTTCTTCCGAGTATGATCGTTTGCTTTTTTAAGATTGAGCTCTGATCAGGAGGGGTGATAGCAATGATAATTCAATGATTTCCTTCTTTGGGAATACCGAGTTTGGTAATCATTTCATTTCGATCCGTCATTTCCTCGTCCTCCTCCGGAACCACCGGATGTTAAGATTTGCTTATATTTTGAGCCCGATGCTCTCGTGATTGATAATTTTAATGAGCTTAATGATGACCAAAGGGGAAGTGAGATTGATTTTTCTCAAAAATGTTGAAAGATGATGATTCCTTCGCATTGTCATTGAACTTTTTCTCCCTTTCTCACCTACCCCGAGGCCCTTTTTATCTTGCTCCACCAGGAGTGAAGATACGATCTTTGACCCCGACATCTCCACTTAGAGCCGGTGGCTTTCATCGGGATGGAACTTTCATGTGCTTTAATGTTTATCCAAACATTAATGAAAGCCCGATTGAGATTTTCTTTTCCATTTGCTTCCCCATGGACGAATTAATTCGGGGTCGAGTCAAGCTCGTGACTCGGTTAATAAAAACAAGCATTTCTATCTTTTTATCTATTTTCTAATAACTAATGAGAGAGGGCTTGCCTTTCCTTTCTCGTGTTTCTGTTTTGTTTGGTTTGTGATGTTTGTCCAGGGATTACCCAGATTTGAAGCCTTGTGCTCCATGGTTATGTCCATTTAGTGATGCTTCATATCTTCAGCTTCATTTAGGGAATCCCATATCCTAATCTTATCGACTAACGTTTATCTTTAGCATACTTAATAAATGGCTTTAGATTTGCGTAGAGAACCCTTAATACTTTAATTATGCCTTGAAATTAGCATGGGGGTGACAGTCTCACATTGAGAACAATGTGTAGCTTTAGTATTAGGGGGATCTATCGATTTGATTATACCTGCAGCCGTTGTTCTCACATAACAAACATTATTCCGTTTTTCACAAAAATATGTGATTTATATGAAAAATAGCAAAAAATTTAAATTTTTTCAGCATAAAAAAATTAAAAAAAAGTGAAAAATGTTGTAAAAAAATAAAAATAAAGTAATAAGTGTTTTGGCACAAATAAAGGTGAGAACGAGTAATAAATTTTGACTCGATCGTTTTTAAACCTTAGCTTTTTCCTTAACAATTAACGATGGATTTGTTTGTGCTAGTTCAAGTAGCATTTTAAAACATGCTTAGACTTGATTTGTTATTAAACGTTAAAAGAAGATCTTGTGCTAATCCATTAGATTTTACTATATGCGAGTTGGAATTTATAGGTCTAAGCATTCGCGAATCTCTTTATTAGAAGATTTTAAAATGCGTAACGGACGAGAATGATTGTGGTATTTATAAGTCATGACATTAAACGTTAGATAGTTGGTTTTCTTTCAAGCTTCATAGTTGTTAATTGTGGTTTTTCTCCCTTTAGGCTAGATTTCCCTGTATAAATAATTGTTTAATAAATAGAGTTGTGCGGTTTTTTTGCTTAATAATTAGTTAATAGAAGTTTTCTTTAGTTCCTTTGTGATTAGGATGAGTACACATCAGAAATACTTAATTTGGCATACTATATGTATCACATTAATACATATTTTGCTTATTCCTTAAAGAGCCTTAGGCTATAGGGTATAAGTTAGAATCAATAATAATCCAAGATGATAAAAAATTTGCTGCATCTTGCGGCTCACACCGATGTTAAGCTTCTAAAAGGTCGAGGAAGTTACCGAGGTCGAAATATGTTTGCTACATCTTGTCGGAGGAGTGGCCGATGTTGTAGCCTTCTAAAGGACTGAGGTTTAATAATGTTGCTTAATTTTTTGTCTTATTTTGTACCTTAAAGAGCCTAAGGGTATATGGTGCAAATAAGATTGGTCCATTCATGTCTTAAATAGCCTTAGGGTATATGACATGAATGGTGCCTTCCTTAAGTAGCCTAATAAAAGCCAAATTTTGGTTGCCTCGATGTGGACTTTATTCTTGATGATATTTGATCTTTTGAAAAGGGCTAAGATCTAATTATTGCATTTTTAACCGTTACGCTTTATTTTTGGAATTAATAAGTATCGAAGTAAAAGTCTTAAAGAGCCTTCGGGTATATGACTTAAGTAAAATATTGAGATACAAAAGTAGGATTTGCGGGAGGAAAAGTAAGTACACAATTAGTATTTATGAGTAGTGTTAGTGTCATGACTTGTAATTGACAATGATCTTGTTTTTAAGCTTAGTATGGAAAAGTGAAAGTTGGGGAACGATGAATTTATTTTGCTTGTTCTATGATCCTAAGTTGAAAAAAAAATATAATGTTATAAAGTGATGGAAAGTTATAAAAAAAAGTAAAAAATAAAAAATATTGAAAATGGAAAAACGGGGCGTTTCTTAACTTTTGATTTCTTAATTCCTTTAGATGAGCACTTTGCTACTTTTCAAAGTGATTAGTTTGAGGGGATTGGAATTTTTTTTTAGTTTTAAGCGCAAATTTATTACATTGCGTGAGGACACGGAAATACTTTAGTATGGGGAAATTTGGTATTCGCTATTTTATACATATATTTTACCATGGAAAAGCGACCCAAAAGAACCAAAACATAATAAAAATTACATATTTATGGTGTTTGTGTTTGTATATGGTAGGTATAGATATTAAGAAAATGAAAAAATAAAGACAAAACCGGTCAAACCTGAGCATGAGATTGGAAAGAGCGCCAAGAAAACGAAGTCCAAGGGTTTGCCTTTCGGATTTTATTGGGCAGCCCGGTACCCAGTTAGTGGGCCAGACCCCGCCCAATATATGCTATAAGCCATATCAAGCCAAAGATAATTAAAAGAATACTATTTATCATGAATATATCTCTTGTCCCTTTCAATTTCAAGTAGCAATATAAGAATTGCATAGTGATGATGTAAAACATCACGTGCCTCAAAATAATTCAATGAGAACACGTGACTGGGCATTAAAAAGAAAGGACGAGTTATAACCTCACGTGGGGTAACATGTGAATGATCTCTACTCTATTTCAAATTTTAGCGAATGAATGAAGTATAGATAAAAGAAGTAATTGTTATGCTACGATTCAAGGCGTACAAAATTAGCAAATTCATAGTCCACGTTGGCGGTCCAATTTGATGGCTGGATCAAGAATATGAAAACCTCCAATCCAGTGTGAGCAGGAAATTATGGCAATGGTTTTTGGATATCATTTCATCTCATGATTGGTTTCCAGATTTACACTTCCACCCCTCACTCCTATAAATGCTATACCACTCCCTCATTTTTCCCCATCTTAGTTAGTAAGTTAGTTTTTTTTTTTTAGGTAGTTTTATTATTTTTTAAATATGTAATTGTTAATTTTCTTTTCTTTTTATTGTACCTTTATAGTTCAAGATGTTTATACATTGATGTTAATAAATATTATTTTAAAAGCGTGTTGATGATCTAGTTTTGTTTTTGTTCATAAATGTCTGTTTCATTGTCTTTGTCGTTTGGCTTATTTCGTTTCGTGAGATAAGTAGTTAATATGCTATAAGTGCTTTTAGATTTCTATTTTTGATTTGTTTGCTTATTGAATGTCGAGTGTTATATTTGTTTGGAATTTAGCTTATTAAAAAGTTATTAGAATAAATTCGTGTGGGATCGTGGTACGTTCTATTGCTTACGTTAATAGTTAAGTTACTATAGTTTGCTTGTTTTGTTAATCATCTGTTTTGCAAATTGTTTTAGCTAGCGATTGATTTTTATTTAATTTTTAATTGAACACTGTTATTGATTTTGGAAATAATCATGTGGGCTGCGTTTTTGAGTTGTTTTATAATTTTAGGCCAGTTAGTTTCATTAGGATTAAATCAAAATGTTTTGGACCACAAGATATTAAGTTAGAAATGGGCCTTTCATTTGGTTAGAATGAGTTAAGTTTTTCTAAGTTGGATTAAGCTTGCAAAGTAATTTGGCTCTGCATAGAGTTAAGTAGGATTTTTGATTTAGTTGTTAGTTATTGAAATTTGTGGTCTGAATTAAAAACTAAAGATTTTTTTTTATTCAAGTGGCTGTTTTTATTATGATTGTTTTTTTATAACAGTTTTGGTATTGTATTTTTTTGGTACCTGGTCTACCTCATGAGGCGTGGAGCTTAAGGGTTTATTTGTAGACCGACTTTAATTAGTTGTTTAGTTAAAATAATGGGTGGTATTCGTTTAATTTACGGGTCTCCATTCGGTTCCATTTTCTTTCTCTTTCAATTAATTAGTGTCGTTTTTATTTTATTCATTTTATAATATGTTTTGATTTTTTTGCCTTATGCTTTCGTGTGATTTATTTTTAAAGGCTATGTTTAAATTCCATTAGGAGTAGTGAGTAGATTTTATTAGTGGCTTTTTAAGTGATTAGTGATTTGGAAATATTTAGGTGCGGGTATAAAAGATTTAAAAAATATTTTGTCATAAGTTTGTCTTTTCGATTTACATCTCCGTCAATTATTTTTTAATGCAATTTAAATTTCGTGTCATTTTATTTTTAAGCATTTCATTTTACTTGTCATTTTAATTCGATCAAACTTAAAGGCCCGCATTAATGACATTTCCGTCACTTAGCAAGCATTTATAGTCATTTATTTTTTTAGATATTTTTTGTTATAATCTTGTAGTTTTAAATAATATTTAATTTTTTAGTATAAAAAATAGTTAAAATCAAAGTTTAGCTTCTTTTCTATATGTTTTTCCTTTTAGTAGATTTAAAAAACCAAATCAAAAAAACTTTTATGACAATCAAGCTCGAATTACAACTTGAACGTAGATTTTCATTCACCTCTCGTCGAGGAAACGACCCGGAAGGTTTTAGAGATATCACTTTGGTTAAAAGTGAATTTCTTGAACCCGACGGAAAATACTTATCTATACTATTATTGGCCTTATCTTATTATACGTTAATTTATATATTTTTTATTATTATTACGTGTTGATTTGGATGGATCACCATCCTCACTGAAAGCCGTTATAGGTACACCATGGAGTTTGACCCAAACTGGTATAGTACTAACATCGTCTTTCAATAGGTTCTCATCCGGCTGCCATTTCCTCAAAGTAAGCGAGTTATTACGAATGAACAACGGACCATTATCAAGCTTAGCATCTAACCCGTCCATTGAGATAAATTGATAGGAGAATAATCCGGTAGACGAGCTAAAACATAGAAGAATCAGCCTTATTTACCCCAAGTGTTCCTAATATAGTTAGCAAGAACAGGGTATGCCACCTGTTTTCCCAGGAAAAAACCATATACTGTATTAGCAAATCGTTCACTAATAGGAAGTATGTTTATTACTTTCTTGTTAGTCATAAGATTGACGTATCTTTCTTATGTAGGTTGTTTGGCTAGTAGCACTTAGGTTCTTGTAAGTGTCCATTTGTGGACTTAGATAAGGGATTTCACCCTTATCCTTTATACTTCAACGCTTTTTTGGTGTATTACATTTACCGAGAAAACCCTTTACCCCCAAAAAAACCATTAACTAATAGTAAGAATAGACTCCACCGGGACAACCACATCTATTCCATTACCCCCGGGTGTAAACAAAGTACGAAAATTTAGCTTCTTCCCACTTGGTTTACCAATAACATTAGCATATGAAGACTTACCAGGGGCATTGCCAGCCGAAGTTGCATGATTAGGATCGGTGGTGGATAAGATCCTCAACAGTAGTATTCACCAAGGGACATTGCTTTTCCTTCACCACAGTCTCGTCAACCACAGATGGCAATTCTACCTCTATTGTCGCATTCCCAGAATCACTCATAACAGATGGTATGACAGAATCCTTACTATTTTTCATTTTTCCACCCCCTCCTCCCAAATCCAAGAAACCAGCTTCATTCTATCTATACATAAACCCACAGAAACACGAAGAAAAACATAAGTGTCTGATCTTCTTTTACGTTGTAAAGCCTAGAATTAGGGTTTAAGAATCAAGGTTCTTTGGAACAATCACATGGTTTCGAACATTTTGGACAAGAGAAGTGTATGTCAAATTGTAGATATAAAATCAATCCCAATCCACCCAACCCAAATTAGAATAAGATCAGTATTAGCCAAGCTTATAACCGATTAGGAGGTAAGAGTACAATTGATTATGGAAAAGACAGATACAAATTAAACTCCCAAACAAATACAAACAATCGGCCATCTAAACCATAAAACTAATCATACACAACCCAAACAACTGATCTAATTTAGGTTGTAATCACAAGGAAAACACTATAAACAGATCAATTATAAGGGTAGGGAAGATCAAAGAAGGGTAAAAGATCGATAGGAATTGATGGTAAGAGGGTTTGGGAAATCGCCCACAGTTAGGGTTTTTTTTTAAATATTTATAACTTCGTCAATTTCTTTGCAGCGAGGTCCTATGCAAAATATAGGAAAAACATGCAAAATCCTATCTCGGGTATCTACGGTTAATTAACTAAGATAAATAAACTGTATAAGAGACCAATACGTTGTATCCATAAATTGGAATACGCCGTATTGAGTAACCTGTAAAAAGTATCTAAATACAGGTCAGTTTGTTGAATACGCCGTATCATTTACATGAATACGCCGATACGGCGTATTGACAGAACTGACAATAATATTTAAAGTGCATAAAAATAAAGGACTGATAACGTCCAGACATTCAATACGCCGTATAGTATGGATCAGATACGCCGTATTGATGTCTAGGAAGACAACCTCGATAAAACTAAACAATAATCCAGGTTGTCTCCCGGGAAGCACTTTTCTTTTAGCTAGTCTGTAAGTTAGACTTTTTTCTTCAGCTTCTTCATTACATCTCATGCACGCTTATGTGCCCGCGTGTGAGCCATTCTTCTATCTTCGCATCTCAGACATATTTGGGTCCTAAGTTCAAGACCCCCTTGTAGAAACTCTTGAGCTTTTGGTATGGATGCGAGATTCCATTCAGCTTATCATGCAAACTCACCTTTAGTAACGGCTTAATCTTGTTGCATTGGGCATTTGATAGATATTTAAACCTTGGATGTGATCACGCCATTTGGTAAGTCACGTTATCACTACCATTGTGCATAGTGATTAATCCATCAAACCTTTTTGCTTCCACACATGAAGCTTTGCAAAACGGTTCTTCAAGAATAATATCTCCCATGTCTTGATCTCGGTAGCCATCCATATTTTCCACTACTACAAAATGAGTTACAACAGAAAATTTTCCGATAAAAACAGGTACATTCATAAAAGCTCTGACTACATTCTTTCCTATGAGTTTGACTTTGTCCCTTATTATAGAATTGTAGAACTCCCTAGACATCATATTTAGGAACAAAATTGGGAAAAAAAATAGCACTTACATGCTTAAAACCTATCATGTACGAAAATCTTAAGTTGTAGGCACAGTCGATATGGATCTTCCGGTCAAAGTCTCAAAAACTAGGGTACTCGTCAAAACTTTCATTATTCCAAGTCTTGCTTATGTCAATCATGGGCTCATTAATTACCTCACCTTCCTCAATGGTGGGCATTAAATCATCAACTTGATCTCTCCTAAGCTCTAATGGTACATTAAGATCATTTAATTCAATGTAATCTCCATATAAAGGGTCTAATGATCTATTTAACACTAAAGTTTCTCCCATTAGCCTAGCTTCTAAATCAAGTTCCATTCTTTCTCTTAAGCTTAACGTGTAGACCCTCTTAATCAAACTAGTAGCACGTTTAACACTTTTGAAGATAATTTTCTCATCCCCAACCCTCAAAGTAATCTTCCTTTTGAATACATCAATCTTAGCGTGGGCGATAGACAAAAATGGTCTTTCAAGGATCAAGGGCTCTTTGACATCTCATGGTCATATCAAGGAATTATAAAGTTATGGGGAAAACAATAGACCAATACCTCTAGCACGTTTTTAGCAATTTCTTTTAGATATTTTCACGGTCTATTGCTAATTCAACTTGTTTGCCTTAGTGTGAGTATTCGCCTTAATCCTAAGTTAAGTAGGTCGAGCGTGGTCATGACACACGCTAGCTCCTAAGTCAGCAAGGGCATTATCAAAGCAAACATTATTAATAAAGCAATGTAAAGTGAAACCCCCTGGGTCTTTCTCTTTTCTGGGTATGGAATTATTGATATGTGAAGCTTCAGAGTAAGCTTCTGAGAACTGTGGTCCATATGATCCCTTCTTTTCTTCACAGCAATAACCATTCAAATGATTTGGAAACAGAATTGTCATTTGTTTTGTCTCGTACATCAGTGTACGGTTATGTCCAGTAGATACGGCGTATTGGGAGAATCCCATATGGCGTATCGGGTATAAATCAGCTTCAACAATAGTTGAAATCGACTAGACATGGTCTATCGGGTTAGTTTCAGTTGAGCTCAGTAAACTTCCAAATCCTCTTTCCTGTAGGGACCTTGCTCACTCGCCCGATTTGGATCTTCAAATTTTTAATTGATGCTCCTTGGTTCCTTATGGCAGCATCCGTTGAAGCTCGGATCTCTTTGAATAAATTGGAGTTCTCCTCATGTCTTTTTGCCGATTCACTCATAAACTTGCTTAGGGTTTCTTCCATAGTTTGCCTTCGTTCTTGATACGAAGGATTTGTGTTGTTCCTTTGGTAGAACCCTAGAGCAGTTGTTCTATATCCTCCTCTTTGAAAAGGTGCATCAAATTAAGTGTAGTAAGCTTCTTCGAGGATTTTCCCTTCTTCCTTGAGTGGAAAATCTTTGGTGTAGTGGGGACCTTTTACATTGTTCACATCCTACTTGAGCATCATAAACTTTTTCATTTACTTTCTTGATTTCTCTTCCAAGATTATTGAGTTGTGCTTGTATGGCTGCTAATCCGTCAGAAGATTCAGTACTTTGGTCATAGTTGTTTCAATTGTGCACATTTGTGAGATGGTTCAGCCATTCTTGGATGGCTTCTTTAGCATCAGCAGTAGTTTTTAATGGTATGGACAACACTCTTGAATCAAGAATTTGTATAGTTGGAAATCCAATTCCATTATAGAACAAGACTAATACTTGCAAACTCTGGTTAAAATTGGTGTTGAGGGACCACTTCATCAAGAGGTCTTTAAATCGCTCCCAAGCTTGATAGAGATTTTCATCCGGTTCTTGCTGAAAGTTGTTAATCTCCTCCATTTTCTTTGCAGTACAAGCAGGTGGGCAATATTTGCTTAGAAACTTTGTTTTTAGATCTTCCCAAGTTGTAATCGAACCAGATGGTTTGTTTCTTAGCCAACAACTTGCGGCTCCAGTTAAGGACATAGGGAAGGCTCTAAGCATCACTTGGTCTATAGTTATATTAGGGATGTGGAATAAATCCATGATCTAAAGAACTTTCTTAATATGTTCGTTCGCATCTTCATGATCCGAATCGCTGAAGGTGTTGTCACGTAGTTCCTTGAGAAATTGGCCTTTCAGTTCAAAATTATCCTTGTCCTCGAGCAACACTAAAAAACAGGTAGATTCCCACAAAACACAAGATTTTAACAAACCTGTGTTGCCTTCTACAGAAATGAAGAGTTCTACTAATGCTAGCAGATCACAGCCTTCAGGCAATACCAAGAAAAATAGGACCTCGCGAACAACCAGTAGCAACCAGAAGAATAAAGTAGAAGACTATCCTAGGAGTGTTAAATCTAGTTCAAATAAAAATAATCATGTTAGTGAACCTGTTTGTAATGCAAATGTTAACATTCATTTTGTTAAACGTAATATTCTGTAATTTTTGGTGTTACATGTTTTGAATGTATGTTTGATGCAATTCATGATTTGTGTGTTCTTGATTTTTGTTTGTCGTGATTGTGCGTTATAATTCTAAATTCTGCTAAGGTTAGCAAAAAAGGATGAAAACTGGAAACTACTGGTAAAGTGTTCACTGATATTGGATATAGGTGGAAACCTACAGGAAGGACCTTCAATATGGATGGAAGATATGTGCACCTTTAACTAGTTCACCTCCATCTATAAGTAGATCCTCTCTAAGGGAAATCACTTCATATCCATAAAACTACCTCCTAATCAGAGAATAAGTAGAAAGTAGGAAAATCCAAGTTGCAAAATCGGTGATTTGAGAAGTGAACTAGTATCTTAGGATCTAGTCCTTTAACTATCTCGAAACCAACAAAGACATTGGGGATCCCACTGTTTCAAAATCTCCATTTCCATCTCTTGTCAATTTTAGGTTTGTCAATTGTCTCTCTGGTATTCTGGACTTCGGATGCTCCATGCACTATGACAGGAAACTGATCTTAGCTCATCAACTTTGTTCACAAATTTTTTGGTACTGTAAGATTGATAACGATCAGATTGCAAAGATAATGGGCTATGGTGACTATCAGATGGGTAAGGTTACGATTTTTCAGGTTTATTATGTGGAAGGGTTAGGACACAACTTATTTTCTGTTGGCCAATTTTGTGATTCTAATCTCTAAGTAGATTTTTGCAAACACACCTGCTACATTCGTGACTTAGAAGGTGTTGACCTACGCAAGGGATCAAGGGGCTCAAATTTATACACTTTGTCTTTGGAAGATATGATGTTTTCGTTCCTAATCTGTATTTGTCTAAACGGCCTTAAAGACCAGTCATGGTTATGGCATCCGAAGGTTGCTACATTTAAAAACTTCGATACTATCCTACAACTGGCAAACATGGGATGGTACATGGGGAATGCCCAAATTATAGTTTCATGATGGATCACTTATGTTCCGCATGTTCTCTAGGGAGGAAAATGCAAATAATACACCATAAACCCATAAAATTGAGGAACTTATTCAAGAAAAAAGCTCTATCTGCTACACATGGACCTATGCGAGCCAATGAAGATTCAAAGTATTAATGGACGGAAATACATACTTATTATTTTTTATGATTACTCTCGGTTTACTTGGGTAAATTTCTATGATCAAAGGATGAAGTTCCAGAGTTAGTGATTAAATTTCTCAAAATGATTCAAGTTTGTCTCAATGCGAAATATCAGAACCGATAATGGTACAGAGTTTGTGAATCAAACCCTGAGAGCTTACTATGAAGATGTCGGGATTTCACACCAAACATCCGTTGCTCGCTCTCCACAAAATAACGGCGTTGTTGAAAGACGGAACCAAACTTTAGTGAAAGTTGCACGAACAATGTTGATATTCTCGAAGGCTTCATTATTTCTCTAGGCAGAGGCATCTGCGACAACTTATTACACTAAAAACCGATTATTAATCCGTAAACATCACAACAAAACACCGTATGAACTTCTCCATAATAAGAAACTAGACTTATCTTATCTTCATGTATTTGGTGCTCTATGTTACCCCACCAATGATATTGAAGATCTCGGCAAGTTAAAACCTAAAGAAAATATTGGAATCTTCGTCGGCTATGCTCCAACAAAGAAGGCTTACCGAATCTACAACAAGAGGACCCGTCTAATAATTGAATCTATTCACGTTGACTTTGATGAATTGATAGCAATGGCTTCTGAACAATTCAGTTCAGGACCTGGGCCTCAACTTTTGACTCTTGGAATAATTAGTTCAAGACTCGTGCCAAATCTTCTTTCTCTATCACCGTATGTACCACCAACAAAGAAGGACTAGGATATTTTGTTTCAACCGATGTTTGATGAATACTTCTCTCCTCCACCTAGTGTTGCTTCTCTAGTTCCTACATTTGTTGCTCCAGATCCTACTGATCCAACCGGTACACCTTCCTCAACTACAATTGATCAAGATGCACCATCTCCAAGTACTTCATAAACCCCTCAAGAAACACAATCTCTAGTTATTCCTTCCAGTATTGAAGAACATTTTTATGATATTGAAGTTGCACATCTAGATAACGATCCCTTCTTTGGTGTTCCAATTCCAGAACCAAACTCTGAAGAATCTTTTTCAAGGGATGATATTCCAACTAATGTGCACTCAGTCAATCAACCACCTGAACACCTCAACAAATGGACCAAGGATCATTCGTTGGATAATATCATTGGCAATCCCTCAC
>BQNB010060136.1:2185-37046 GCA_026074375.1 Tanacetum coccineum
AAAGTGCATAAAAATAAAGGACTGATAACGTCCAGATAATCAATACGCCATATGGTATGGAGCGGATACGCCGTATTGATGTCTAGGAAGACAGGCTCGATAAAAATAAATAAAAATCCGGGTTGTCTCCCGGGAAGCACTTTTCTTTACAACAAAATCTTTAAGTTTAACTTTTTCCTTCCTTTAGCTTTCATTCGGTTCTTGTTACCATCCATCCTTCATCCATTATGCGAAAGATTTCTCGATATGCGTGGATTGCTTCCTTACTTTTATTCGTCAATTCATCGTATTCGTCTTCTTTAACAGCAACATATTCTTCACCATCTCCAAACGAATACTTGATCATCTCGAATTTTCTAATATTGCAAACCTATAACTCATGATTATCAAACAATTTACATCTTTCCTTATCTTCATGTCCATTTTCATATTCTATTTCTTCTTGATCTTGGTCCGTAATCTTATAGCCGTCCCATCTTCTCCAACCATTATTACTTGATTCATCATCATCATCGATTAATCCTTCCATGATAGCGTTATTTCTTAAAGCTTCTTCTTTTATCTCGCTATCCTTCAAAGTATCGTACCATTCTAAATCTTGGTAATGAAGCGTGTTTCCTACTATGTAAGCTCCTGGTAAGTTTTCTCCATTACAATATCCATCTTCTCTCCGGCTACAGGTAGGCCACTCCGAATACCTACTTTTATAATTAAATGGTTTTAATAATGCATAACTAGAGCTGGTTCGGTCCATACTCTAATTTCAGTCTATGGTTTTTCGTGTACCCATGGCACATTCTCGTTCCATTCATAATTCCAATCATCCTTGTATTCTTCATAAGTCTTGAATCCCTTAATTTCTTTAGTAAGGAGATTAGGATCTATCTTAAGTAGGTAATTGAACTCTTTGAATTTTTCGCACGGCGGTGTTTCATAATCGAACAAATTTGTTTCAATCCTAAAAATTTCACCAATTTCTTGTTCATCATCGTGATTAGTTTCCTCAAGATTGACACTTTCTTCATTTATTAGCTCAATTACATTACTCCCAAACTTCCAGTAGTCCCACAAAGCTCCTTTAGTGAATATATCTATAGTTTTGTAGTATACAAACTTTGAGGCCAACTAGTTTTCGAACTTGAGATTATTAGGGTCCCACTTAATTATTAGGGTGTTAACTTTTCCAGTGCGAGAAGGCAGGTAATATTTTCCAAAAAAATTGGCACTTAAATCGACCCAACTAGTAATTGATCCTTTAGTTCCATCAAACCATCTCCACGCATCTCCAGTCAATGAGATTGGAAAAACAACAATTATGAGTTTATCTTTATTAACATTAGGTAAATTGATTGGGTCAACAATTTTAAGGAAGTATTCGATATGCTCGACCGCATCTTCCTCATGAGTTCCAGTAAAAGCATTCTTGTGTAAATCATCAAGGAATTTTCCTTTTAGCTCATAAGCATTCTTTTCATTAACCGTAATGCTTGTAATCCATGAATAGTAGTCTGTTTGGTCATTAGTCACGATCTTTCTCGTTGTTGATTTTTCTTCTTTGCCTGCAATCTCTTCTTTAATCAACTAGCTCTGATATGTATGACCTGTCACCAAGGTAAAAATATCAACAGGATTTGCTCTGAAGAAAGATAGAAAAATTAAGCACGAAAATCAAATACGAAAGTTCAGCTTCTGTTTCAGATGACTGATACACCGTATTCAATTAAAGTGAATACGCCGTATTAATCTTTTTGAAAGAATACGTTGTATTGGATAGAAAGTTGGATACGCCGTATCCAATGGAAATGGATACGCTGTATCGGTTTATCGGCCAAAATAGTGTATTATAAAAAAAACAATTAAATACGCAAACAATTAAACACACAAATATACAAGCAAATATACAGAATATACATAATTATACACTAATCTAAATTACACTAATCCTAAGGGTTAGATCTAATCTAATCTAATATTAAAAACCAAAATATCAAATAAAAATCAAGATTAATTCTCACTCCCTGGCAACGGCTCCAAAAACTTGATGTGTTTTAGTTAGGGGTGTGATTTGTGATTCTAGTTTTAAATTTATATTTTGCCGACTTAACCAAAAATAACACTTTAACGGGCAGTATACCCGATCGATGGGAGTTTCATGGTAAGTAGGGTGTCGAACATTCAGAGCGAAGTTAAATCTTTTAATTTGTTAATACTTTGGTTTTTCTAATCTAAGTTAGTCTAATCTATGCTAAACCTATGTTAAACCTATGTGAATCCTAAATCTAATGGATAAGGGGGGTTTTCAGCCTGAGAGATTGGCACAGGTTTTGTGGTGACTAAAATCAATTCAAGACACTTTAACCCACGTAAGCAAATTAACAGAAGATAAAAGAGCGGTCTAGCAAAATATAAGAAAACTATATTAACCATTATTAATCCAATCAGAACGTTATTAGTTAGTACTAAGCCACCACCTACAACAGTACAACCAGTTCAGTCAAGGCAAGCTGGATGTTATTAGTGATCCTATTTGTTCTACCTATACGCACTACTATATGGAGAGCTATCCCGGACTCTTAGCCTACACCCAAACAACACCGAAGTTGTAGCGCATTAAATATGTAGGACTAGATCCAGTTGAATGATAGGTCGCATACTTAAGCACGTAAACAAGTATCATGTGATAAACATAATCAATAAATACAACGATAAATTAAGAAATCGAGATAAACAAACCAAACATTAAGATCTTCATAACAATGGCTAATACCCGAAGGTATCAGCCTTCAAACATCATAATTAATACAAAAGTAATGATTTAGCCAAGGTAAACTAATCGTGTTAACGAATGATACCAAAAACTAAACGATTACAAAAGTATAAGAAATTACACGTTGTATCCTATGGAATGAATCGTGTTGCTCGACCTCTTCCGCTATTTTTCTCCTCTAAAAATTAACTTTTATGGTTTAGGTATCGAGAATATGATTTTGCACACTTAAAACTTATTTTTGAGTTTTCTATTTATAAGGCTTGAATTCGGTGTCGATACGGCATATCCAAGGTGTTAGATACGGCGTATTGGAGGTTTCTTGGAGTAGGGACCACATTTGATATCTTCTAGAATATTTTATTCCCATATAGCTTGAATACGGCGTATTGGTCTTCCTTGATACGGCGTATTGGATCTTGTGGTCTTCGTGGTCTTTGGTGAGTGCAGGCATAGATACGCCGTATCTTCCTTGATGGATACGGCGTATTGGTCGTCAGAATAGTAATCTTCAAAATATCTTTGTTTAAGCTCCAAAATGCGTGCCTTTTAGTAAATCTTCACCAAGTACTCCATAATTACTGCAATTCTCAAATATGAACGATTAAGTAACAATTCTTTGCAATAATTATACAAAATGGGTTATTTACATGAGATAAATGATGCTATAAAATAGACGTTATTTGATGTCATCAGCTACCGACAAGGGTGATATCAAATGCCTGATAAGTACGACCACTGGCATCCATAAGCTGCGTCATACAGCTGATCATCCAGGTGGAGACTCGAGTCTGCTCGGTGATAAAGCTCTCAACAACTCCTCGCAAGCCCACAACACTCTGTCGTAACTCGAGCACCTTCTCCTCGAGCCTATCGATCCTCTGTGACATAGTCTGGGGCTGAGGAGCGGGTGGCGGTGACTGAGGTGCCTGCACGGGTGCTGGAACAGCCTGAGCACCCTCGTCAGCTGCAGGAGCATCCTCAGCGTCTCTAGGGGCACCAACCACAGCAGCCTGCTGCCTCTCTGGTCCTGGGGCTACCAAAACCTATGTGTCGCCAAACCTCGAGCAGATGTTGAGCCTAGCAAGCTCATGTAAATCAATAACTGGAAGCTCGCTGACACCCACCGACAAACCTCTCAACCCCTAATCACCAACTAATCTAAAATGAGCTGCCAGACGCCCCATAAAGTAACCTCTAGACAACCTAGTACCACTCTTCCTCCCCTTAGTATGTCGAAAAAAATACTGTGCTAGCTGATATGGGACGTTAGCAGTCCCTCGGTCCATGGTCCTCAAATAGAAAAGATCGACCCCTGTCACCTTCTCCACCCCCTATCCTCTACCCGGAATACTACATGCAATCATCCTGTAGCAAAGTCTCCTCATAAGGTCTCTGATGTGAACATAGGAGGGAGCGGGCCCTAAGAAATCCCTGTCAGATGATATCTCCATCCAATAATCCCTAAGAGCCCCCTTGTCGGGGATCACTCTCTCACTACCAGACCAATAAGCTCCAAACCCAGCCTCTACTATCTCCTCCTTAGAATGTAAACCTAACGCCAGTATGAACTGCCTCCAAGTCATCCTCCTTCTAGCTCCACCGAGCTGAAAACATAGTGTATCAGCAACATCAAGCCACATCTCAGTATCACTCATCCTACAAGTGCTAAAGAACTCCAGCATGAACTCTCGAACCAATGGTGCCATCACCTCAAAAAACCTCCTCTACGCATGGCTAGTAAACAATGTCTGCCCATCATCCCCAACATATACCATACTAAACCTATCTCCCAGAGTCTGCCACATACCATCTGTCAATCCAGCAAAATCTAACACATGTACCCGGTTAACTGCCCTACTCTCGTCATATCCATCAACTGGTATCTAAGCCATGGGTGTCTTAGGTCGCGATGTGGTAAGGGTGTCATATCTACAAGAAATATCAAGTCAGTACAAAGATAAACAATTTTTTAACAGTTCTGTTTATGGGGTAGATACGGCGTATTGAGTGGATAACATACGCCGTATGGATATTATTAACGAGTATACGGTGTATTGGTGGTGAATACGCCGTATAAAAGGGATCACAACCTATACGCTGTATCCATAATAATGGATACGTCGTATAGGTATATTTTAGGGAAAAATCTTTGATATGACGTATTCATTGAAACTGAATACGCCGTATCGCATCAATAGAGAGAAAAATTTAGGTTTTCCCCTATTTTTACCCGTTTGACCCATAGCTTTTAATAATGCAATTTCACAGTTCTTGGTATCTAACTCAATGAGGGGCATATAGTAGGTACAAATGGCAAAACACGAAACCTAAATCTAAATCTACCCCTAACCCTAATTTCTATTTCAAAAAAAAAGGAAAGAGAGTATAGCATTCATACCTTCTGATTTAGGATTGAGAGATATAAACAGATTATAGTAGAGATTTGAGTTCGATGAAACGCGATAATTTTTGTTTTTTTAAATGTAGATGAAAAGTGTATGTGAAAAGGAATCCGGCGTATTAGCTGGGTTTTTATACCCACGCTGAATACGCGGTATTAGGAAGTGTCCAATATGACGTATTGGACATTATGGTTAACTTAGTCAAAGTGAATTAAGAATGGTTGATACGGCGTATAGGTGTTCCTATGATACGCCGTATTTATTTGTGGGGGCCAATTTTTCAAAGATTCTAACAAAGTAAAGAAAAACATACCTCGGCCTCCGCAATATTCTTGTGTAAGCACCATCCTTATAGTACCGCATAGGGTCGAACGAGATGCCAAATGGAACATATAAATTTTTGATGAGATTTAATGGCATTCAGTTGTTAAAATAGTTTCAAGTCACGATATTAGCATCCAATGTTATGATAAAAAAAATTTCGTTGAAAATTTTATTGGTTTTATCGTGATTTGTTCTCGGAAGTTTGTTTGATCTTTTAGTATCAATGTTTAATATGTTGCTTCCAGAAAGTTGTATTATATCGATATTGTCATTGTAACACCCCCAAAATGGGTCGCAGAGGAATATGGGTCTGAGAGTGTTACTTCATAGATCAACAGCACAAGATATGAGAACGACCTCTATATGAGTCATTTGAAAATGATACATTGGATTAAATAAACTTGTTTGTTACAGAAGCCCGAAGCTTAAATTGTTCACCCATGAAAATGTAAAGATTTTGATACATAACAAATACTCCAAAATGTAATGCATTTAAATCTCCATGCAAAATGATTCCCAAAATGTTGACCCCCAATGTATCCTTGTTCTTGTACCTTATTGACCTGAGAAAAACATGCTTTAAAACGTCAACATAAAGTTGGTGTGAATTCCACAGGTTTAATAATATGTATAAAGTTGGACCGCGATGATTTTCATATGTAAGACAGATTAACGCATTACTATATCTCAAAGTAATTATGAAATTGCACTAAAGCTCTGACACGAAAGCTACGAACATATATGTATGGCAAATATTAATGCAAACTAATGTGCCCTGTAGATGGTTAACCCCGCCGCAGCATCCAAATTGTTCGACATGGATATAAATTTAGTTGTTTCAAGTGTTACATTAAAACTTAGTGGTGCCGCTACTCACCCGATAACGGGGATGTCAATCCCAAATAGGATTCTATTCATATCATTCGCGCTTACAGTTCTGTAATTAAAACAGTTCATATTAATGGGCATAGTGGGGGTTATAGCTACTTTGCCAAACTCGTAATTTGTATAAAAAGTGGTACTTGCGTTTCAATCGTTTAAAACATTGCATGTTTCTCCACCTAAAGTTGTAATTCAATGTAAAAGTATAAAAGCGAGGGTTGAACTCACGTACAGGTTTGGGAAAAATAGAACATGGTTTTGATTATCTAAATCAAATATGTATGTGATTATATAAATCAAGTAAGTAAATCGTCTCGGAAAATCCGAATGCAACCTATTTAAGCGTAGGTCGTATGAGTATAATGTATTATACATAAATAAAACATCACATGTTATATAGTTACACCGCCACCTAATAGTTTTTGATTAAATTGTAAAAGTTGAAATAATAATTAAAGTGTACTTTGTTAAATAAAGTAATTGCATTTGGATCCGTAAAGAAAGTATTGCTTTTGTTCATAATTGTATTATTTAAAAATATATGATTTAATGTATTAATTAATTATATATTGATATTATATAATTAATTTGATTATTTTATAAAATAATGTATAAAAATAAAAATAGTGCGCGTGGTTTTAAAAACCTCATTTCTTTATCGTTTTAACTCCGTTTTATACGTTTCTTGCGTCCACGACTTCGTATTAAGAAAATCTATCAAAATATTATATTTATAATATTTAATCCACTGATGAACAGTAACTTTTACTATTTATAATAATTTATAAAACTATTTTTATGTAATTAATTAGGTATAACTTGCAAAAAGCGTATCTCCTTCATTTTATTTCTGTTTTTCGAGTTTCTTACGTGTTTGGATTCCTCATGAAGAGTACTATCATTATAAAATAATTTCTATAAAAATTCAGATCTGAAACAGTAGGGTATGTTATAAAATAACTTTTATAAAAACACTTTTATACGTTTAATTAACGTAAACTCGTAATTGTCATATCTTCTTCGTTATAGCTCCGTTTTTCAAGTTCTTTATATGCCTACGATCCTTGTAACGTGTACTAATTTAATAAAACATAAAATTTACGTGTTATGATTCGAATTCAAATAGAAAGGTATCAAAACACTTTGTATGTTTTCTTTTTATAAAACAAGTTTTACCATTCCTTTTATTAAGAGCTTTTGTACAAATCTTTTACCAAGTTTTCTACCATATATCTTACATCTATTAAGTCCTATAAAAGTCCATAACACTTGTCCAATTGAAATCCATGTTCTCGTAATCTTTTTATACATAAACTTGTAATCAACTTTCAATACAAAATAATTTACAAACTAAACTCATAAATCAACTAGTACTTATATTAAGTGTGTACTTCCATTCCATGTATTATTTCATTATTATACTAATAAAATTAGAACCTATATATGCCTTGTAATATCTCAAGAATCATAAAAATACATCTAGGTGGTGTTTAACATATATATCAAGCATGTACACATAATTAAATGAATGAATGGAGAATGAACACAAGGTAAAAACCCTAACAAGCTTCCAAATCCAAAACCCTAGTTTAGAAAACCCTAAATATGATTTCTTGAATAATCCTTGCTAAACCTAAATCCAAGCTTTAGATATACTTATAATAAACCCTTGAATGCTTGGAACACGTTAGAACCAAAAGAAAAATGAAACCCTAGTTTCTATAATTGAGCCGCGGGTTTTGGCTTATATTGAGAGAGTTTTATGGCTTGGTGAATTGCTTAGAGTATGTAAATGAATGCTAGTATGTATGACCTTCCTTATATAGTAAGTGGGAAACCTTAAACTACCTAAAATCAAACTATGGGATGTAGTGGTTTCAAGTACAAGTGTAAGAAGGCTTCTCCTCCTCCCTAGGCATGTACACGGATCAAAGATGGGTCTTGGGTACATTTTGTATGCCAATTTATAGATACATGGGATATCTAGTACTTCTTGTAAGGTTATAAATTGTAAAGGTAAGAGTTATGGGCTGTTTGATAGCCTCTTATTATGCCTTATCATGAATCGGTAAGTAGTAGTGGTTATTTGATAAATTCATTTTCTTCTCTTAATTGTTCCACTAAGGGTTGAATTGTTCAGCATTAAAAGCATGCAAAATGGTTAAGCACCACAAAAGTTACACAAATGCCATTTTTAAGAGTGTCTCTTTTATGATTTTGTTGTATGGCCTATATTTTTAACGACAAAATAAGTATAACCGTTGCCAACACTCAACATCTATATATGTATTTTATCATTTATCTAAAAAAAGTTACACGATGGTTCATGTGGTTTGCATAATCAAATTGTAATGAGTTATTTTTTAATATTTTTAAATGCTTCAACCTAAGATTAATTTATAATTTATATTATTTTATAATTTTTTGATAAAACTATTTACATTTTGTTGTTTACTCCAAAATTACTTTCTTTATATTATATTTCATTCGAGTTAATATTTGTTATCAAACTATATATTTTGCTCGGTACAAAACCAAACATAAGGTTAAATTAGTAATTTCAAGCGAATCATATTCAAAACAATTATCAAACAATCATTTTTACTCAGAATCAAATTCATTCAGCATCTTAGAATCATTCAGCATCATTGATTCATTCAGTGCTAAATCATATTTCGTATCAAACAGCCCCTTAGTGGGTTTTAAGGATTTATTTCATGTATATACATACTAGATCCGGTTCTAGTGAATAATAAGTAGGGAAATGAATTAGTTTTTGTTTATTGGGTATAAAAGTGGGTATTTGTTTGAGTGTAGATGGGTATTAGTGCTTTCGGGGTTGCCTAAATGTAATTTATTACGAAACGTAAGCGTTTTACGTAACCAATAAAAATAAAATAGGAAAAGTTATAAATTATACTCTAAATAATTATATAACACTTGCATGACGTAAAATTTTATTCGTTTGGTGTCCGTTTATATTGAATGAAGATTTTTAGTTTACGAGATTTAACTATTTGATAATAATTAAAAGCGAACGCGTAAAACTCTAAAAATAAATAATGGAATTAACTGAGTTAGGAAATAACTTGAAATAACAGATTGTTACAGTCTTCCCCCGTTAACGGAGCCTTGTCCGCAAGGCTCAAGATGCGGAACCTGTCGAGGGTACGGTTCTTGTGAAGAATTGTGGATACTTTTTCCGAAACTAATCTTCACGTTCCCATGTGAACTAAGGACCTCTCATGGAGTTCCATCGAACTTTGATGATGGGGATACAGCTTTGCTTTAACCGCTTGACTTCACGATCCATAATTTCCACTGGTTCTTCAACGAATCGGAGTTTATCATCAATGTGTATTTCATCCAACGGGACTACCAACGGTTCATCGAATAAACACTTCTTTAGATTGGATAAATGAAACGTGCTGTGAACCCTGCTTAACTGTTGAGGAAGTTTGAGTCTATAAGCAACGGTTCCCACTTTGGCTAACACCTTGAAAGGTCCAATATATATCAGGTTTAACTTCTTCCGTTTGCCAAAACACACGACCCCTTTCCAAGGTGATACATTTAACATAACCCGGTCACCAACTTGAAATTCTAAGGACTTACGCCTCACATCGGCGTAACTCTTCTGGCGATCGCGAGCGGCTTGAATTCTTTGCTTGATTTGGAAAATCTTCTCGGTTGTCTCATGAATGAGTTTTGGACCGGCGAGCTGAGCGTCTCTGACCTCGGCCTAAAAAACAGGCGATCGACACTTCCGGCCATAAAGTGCCTCAAATAGGGCAGCTTTAATGCTAGCATGATAACTATTGTTGTGTGAAAATTCGATCAACGGTAAGTGTCTTTCACAACCATTCCAAAAGTCTATCACACAAGCGCATAACATATCTTCTAATGTCTGAATGGTCCTTTCGATTTGCCTATCAGTTTACGGATGGTATGCCGTACTTATATCCAACTGAGTACCCATAGCCTTCTGAAATAACCTCTAAAAATTCAACGCAAACCTAGGGTCACGGTCACAAATGATTGAGACTGGTATTCCATGTCTCGTGACTACTTCTTTCAAGTATAATCTTGATAGTTTGTCTATAGGGTCAGTTTCCCTCATTGGTAAAAAGTGCGCAGACTTGGTGAGTCGGTCTACAATTACCCATATAGTATCGTTTCCACTTTGCGTCCTTGGGAGCTTGGTGACAAAATCCATGGTGATATTTTCCCACTTCCATTGAGGAATCTCTGGTTGTACCAACAAGCCAGATGGCTTTTGGTGTTCAGCTTTGACCTTTAAACATGTTAAACACTTGCTAACATAGGTGGCAATGTCTGCTTTCATGTTAGACCACCAGTATAGTTGCTTCATGTCTTGGTATATTTTATCGGAACCCGAGTGAACAGAATATTTTGACTTGTGAGGATCAGAATACGTTGAGCCCGTAGATACCGATAGCACGACAATCCAACCTATTGTTATTTTAAAATACAGTGTTCCGTCTGCACGTGGTTCCAATTTCTCCTTCTTGGATTTTTTTGGGTCCTTTGAATTTTCAATCAGCATACCTCCCACATCTTCAGACTTGAGGTTTTCTGGTTTTCTTGCCTTAGTCTGAGCCTCCAAAATCCGATTGGGAAGATCCAAACTAATAGTCATAACTTAGGCTCGAATCCGTAATGGCTTATTTCGTTCCTTCCTGCTCAATGCGTCAGCCACTACGTTTGCTTTCCCCGGTGATAACAAATTTCACAATCGTAATCACTAAGCAATTCTAACCATCGGCTTTATCTCATGTTCAACTCCTTCTGATCAAGGATGTGTTGTAAACTTTTGTGATCGGTGAACACGGTACACTTTATCCCTTATAAATAGTGCCTCCAGATCTTCAGAGCGAACACTACTGCGCCTAACTCCAAATCATGAGTGGTGTAATTTTTCTCATGAATTTTTAGCTGTCGTGATGCATAAGCAATCACCTTTTCTCTTTGCATTAACACAACGCCCAACCCTTTGATCGAAGCATCGCAGTAAGCGATAAAGTCTTCACTTCCTTCGGGTAAAGCTAGAATTGGTGCACTACACAACTTCTACTTTATCAATTGAAAAGTTGTCTCTGCTTTGTCACTCTAATAAAACTTGACCATCTTTTGAGTAAGCTTGGTCATTGGCTTGGTGATCTTTAAGAATCCTTCAATGAATCTTCGGTAATAACTAGCAAGGCCTAAAAATTGATGAATCTCTGTTGCAGTCTTAGGAGATGCCCAACCTATAATGGATTCTATCTTGGCGGGATCCACGTGAATACCCCGCCTGTCAATCACGTGACCAAGGAACTGTACCTTAGGAATCCAAAATTCGCATTTAGAGAATTTGGCATACAACTGCTCCTTCTTAAGCAACTCCAAGATTAACTTGAGATGCTTTTCATGCTCTTTCTTGCTCTTTGAGTAAATCAGAATATCGTCAATAAAGACAATCACGAATTTATCTAAATATGGTTTGCACACCCGATTCATGAGATCCATAAATACAGCAGGTGCGTTAGTCAAACCAACCGGCATAACTTGAAATTCATAATGTCCATATCGAGTTCTGAATGCGGTCTTTGAAATGTCTTCTTCGCGAACCCTTAGTTGATGGTAACCCGATCTCAGGTCGATCTTCGAGTAGACACTCGATCCTTGAAGTTGATCGAACAAATCATCAATTCTTGGAAGCAGATAACGGTTCTTCACCGTCAGCTTATTCAATTATCGGTAATCAATGCACATCCAAAATGATCCATCCTTCTTCTTGACAAACAAGACCGGAGCTCCCCAAAGAGAGGAACTAGGTCTTATAAAGCCTTTGTCAGAAAGTTCTTTCAGTTGGTCCGACAATTCTTTCATCTCGGATAGAGCCAATTGATAAGGTGCCCGTGCTACCGGCGCAACACCAGGTATCAAATCGATTTGAAATTCCACTTGACGGGTTGGTGGTATACCCGGCAAGTCCTCGGGAAAAACTTCAGGAAAGTCTTGAACTATTGGTACGTCTTCAAGTCGCTTCTCCTTCGACTTGTCTTCCGCCTTTTTTGTAGTAACATGTGCCAAAAAGATAGGACATCCTTTCAGCAAAAACTTTTGTGTTTTGGTGTACGAGATGATGTTTAATCGTGACTTCCGTCACCATGAAAAGTTAAAATTTCACTTCCAAAGGGAACTCGAACGAGTTTCTCATTACAAACGATTATGGCATGATATTTAGCTAACCAGTCCATACTGATAATGACGTCAAAACTACCCATCTCTACGGGCATTAAGTCAATGTTAAATGGATGATTTAGGAAATTTAAAGTACAACCCCGTATAAGTGTATTAATGGTATGTGCTTAAATACACATACCTTTTTCTAAATAAAACGAGCTTAAATGACCAAAAGCGGACTTAAAATGCCAAATATATGCTTGGTTTGTTTCATTTACTGTGAAGGTAACGGATATCAACAAAAAGACAAAAACAAGGCAAAAACCGGACAAAACCAAGCACGGGATTGGAAAGAGCGTGAGAAACCGAAGCCGACGGAATATGCATCTTATTTAGCCAACCCGTACCCAAGTTAATGGGCCGAGTCGACCCATTAAGCTTATTTGTTAAAACAAAAGCCCATATAATAAACCTAAAACCTTCTTATTTAAAGTCCTATGCCCTTTAATCCATTTAACATAACGGCGCAAAACTAAAGCGAAACCACTTTAAACACCCACTTAACCTTGTGCCCATATTACCTTTAAATCTATTACACGTTATTCCTTAAGGGACTATACATAGACAGTCCATAACATAACAACATTAGTCCCTAAACCTTAACCCTTAACGCCCGTTACCCTTATCTTTCCCAAATTTGAAATACGATAAAAAAAATTCCTAAAAAGACGAGAAGCATCAAAAGCTGGAAAAATCCATTCCTTCCTTGGTACGACTTATCCATAACTCATCCTGACACACTCTCTATGCCACGTTGGCAATTTCAAACGTTTTGATTGGACAAAATGACGAGACAAGGAATTTTGGGTAAGTCAATGCATTCAAGACACGTTTTAATGGTGATTTGAGTTTTCCATATACGAATATGGAATGATTAGGAAGAATTGAAGGTGATTGACAGCCTTACCTCACCACACAACCCTATAAAAGGGAGACAAAATCACACATTGGAAGATATCTAGTTTTAGGAGTAGTGTAGCTTATTGCTTATTTACGGTTTTATTCTTATGTTTTATGTCTTTTAAATATTGTCATTCTACTTTTCAAAGCATTGTACCATCAAGGATTTTTCAATAAGAAGTAAGTTATCAATTCTTTTTTATAGCTTATTTAATGTTTTGCTTATTGCACTGCTTATTATGGCCTATTAATGCTTATTGTTTTTAGTTTTCAGCTTATGAGTCATTTGATTGGAGTTTTCATATAAACTGCTTATAAAGTGAGTCTAAAAATGCTATTTGGAATTTTAAAGGAGTGTTTGGTTTAAGAACTAAAATGGGTCAATTAAGGTTAAAAGTTATTTTTGGCACCCAAATCAATTTCCATAAGCTCTAATTCAGTCCTAATGTTAGTTTTTGTCAACTTTGAATAAGTAGATTTTAGTTTTCAAGCTTGCTTTATCACTTCCTAAGTCTGCTAGTTCTTAGATTGAGCCAAACAGCTTAATTGCTGATTATTTTGATTAAGTGCTTGTAAGTGTTGTTTTATTGCTTGTTTTAGGATCACAATGCAGTAGAAAAGAGTTAGAATGGGTGTGCAATTGCCAACTAAGTTTTAAGTCAAAAACCTGTTTTTATATCTTAGCCTTATTTTCAGAGTTAAAAAAAAGGTCTAGTTTTCATTAGTAAATTCAGATTAGATTAAACTTGTTTTAAGGTTTTATATTGATAGTATAAGCTATTTAGACATAAAGCTCAATCTAGTTGAGCTTATTTTGGGGTTTAGAGCTTATTGGCTTGCTTAAATCTAGGACTGCAAATTGCCAGTTTTAAACACAAAAAAGCCACTAGTAATCTGTCATTTTTAAGCTGCCTTTTTAGCTTTTTCCTTCAGATAATTTTCTTAATTCTTGCTTATTTGTGTTCATTGAATATCAATCTCCATTTGTTTTCATGTTTTAACTTTTTCTCTTTGCTTATTTGGCTTTAATCTTAGCTTAAAATTCTTTGATATTAGTCCTTTGTAAGTCCTTTATAGTCCCTTTTGTGTCTACAGATTTAATATCTTTTAGTGCTCTTTCAGCTTAATCTACTTGCTTATTTTAAATCCTTTGTGCTTATAAGGTTTACATCTAGATCTGTCTTCAGCTTATTTGCCTTTTAGTTGCTTATTTAAGTCTAAAAAAATCCAAACAGTTTAAGCATATAGCCTCTTAGTTTAAACCCTAGTCTGTCAACTTTAAGCAGCTTATTTCCAGCTTATTATTGAGTTTAAGAAAAAGTTCTTTCACAAAAAAGTCTTAGTTAGGGCTTATTGATAAGTGGTGAAAATTTTAGCTAATAAAAAAAAGCAAAAACGTAGGTAGTATAGGGAGGCCCAAGGCTCGAACCCTGGACCTCAACCTTAACCACCCACGCTTTTATACACACCTCCACTACCATCTGCCTTAGGGTCTTTTTTGATTTATACTTGCAAAGTTTAATATATAAGGGTTATTTCCAGTTTAAGCTTACAGCTTTTATTTTCTTATTTATAGCTTATTCATTCAGCTTCTTTTCTAGTTCTTATTTTTCTTAGGATCCTCACAGTTCAAAGTATTTTTCCCATTTTTTTCAAAATTTTAATAATTAGTTTGCTATTTTTAATATTTAATTTAGATTAAAATAGTTTTTAATTCATAATAAATAAAATAAAAGTCAAAAAAATATAATTCTTTTTTCTAAAATTTTCATTCATCATTTAGGTCTTTTAAAAAATAAATTTGCTTTTCTAGAGTTAAAATTTGAAGTTTTAGGTTTTTAAGTCTCGTTTTAATTCCCGTTAACGTTTTTCGTGTTTAATTCACTTTAGCTTTAATTGTTGCTTTTTTTATTTGTCATTTGCTTTATATTTGTAGAAATTAGAACCAAAAATCAAAAATCTTAATCTATTCAAAATCCCGATTACAAACGTCAACTCGAAGTTCAATTCACACCTCGTCAGGAATAAAAACGACCCAGGAAAAGACTAGAAGGGGGTTACTTTTCGAATCGGTAACTTATCCGGAATTATATTTTATTTTGTGAGATGGTTTATCTCTTGCTAAAAATGATTTTTTCGGTTCCCTATATTATATATATATACACTATTGACTATCGATCAATTTTTGTGGCAGCCGTTGACGGGGAGGCTGTGTTAATCGAATTCCAATTATCGATGAAGATTTGGTTTTTTGAAGATCCTTCCTCGGAATTATTCTGTTTATTGTGATATTTTCATTATATAAAAAATATTAAGTAATCAAAAATCCAAAAAAAGTAAAAAAAAACAACAAAAGAAACCGTTATGTAAATTGTTAAATCGGCTCACCTTTAGATTACGAGCTATAAGAGAGGTATAAGGAGGGTTGATCCAACGAACATCGACCCGAAAGGAAAAGGTTTTTAATACGCTTCGCGCTGACCCGTTCCTCCGCTTCTTTGCGAGTTATCTAGAGAGCTACCGTGCACCTTTGATTTATCGGTCCCAAAAATATGTTTTTCCCTTGTTAAAATAAATAAATAAATAATAATAATAATAAAAAGAGATTCCTTTAAAAATATTCTTCTTATCCCCCATTTGTTTAATTCTCATGACGTCATACAACCGACGGTGTTGTTTTAAGTGTGGGGGTCCGTTTGGTGGTCTATATTGTCGACAATGTACTTGTGTGCGGTGTAAATGGAATTATATGGATGAACTTTGTGCTATATGCTGTGGTGAAGTTGAAAAATAATTCGATAATGATTCGAAACCGATTTCTTTCAATGATTTTTTCAAATCACTTCCACAACCCCAAACTTACTCTTCTGAGTCATGTGGGAACGCTGCTTACGATTGCCCAACACAAGTTTCGTTTATCTCTAATCCAAACCCGTGTTACAATCAAGACTTTGACAATAATTTTCCACAAACTTTACCTAATTTTCAACAACAATTTTTTTGTTGTGATAATTGCGGGGGTCCTCATGCGACTTTTGAGTGTCAACCGATGAATCAAGATTTTCCTTGCTATAATTCTTCGGGTCTTGACCAATATCAACCCCCGCAATATCCCGTCGTTCATCAACCTTCGAAAGAAAAAAGTATCACAGAAATAATCGAGGAGCACTATAAGGGTATGTGAACAATGATGCTAAAAATGTTTGAAATTCATTGGCAAAAACAAGCAGAGCAGAGAGAAGAAGCAAAGCATAGTGCAGAAGAGCAGGCGGCTCAAGTTAGTCCTCAATATTGGAAGCCTCCCATTTGCTATGATGACGACGAGGAGTGTTCTATTCAAATGAGAGATTATTATAAGAATTCCCCTATAGCAATCGCATCTGACTCGCCAATTACGGACTCTCTCATAACGGAGGATGAGCATCTTGACACCATTCCGGAAATGGAATCGGACGAAGTAATAAAGTCTAGTGTTGAAGACCTTGTCCAAACCCCAAGTGAGTCCGAGGATTTATCCGACAATGAAAGTGAGTGTGATTTGCCTTTTTGTGATAATTCTCCTGATTTTAACAATGATTCTGAGATTTTATCTAATCCTCTCTTCGATTCTAATGATGATTAATACCCTAGTGATGACGAGTCATTTTCTGAGGAAGATGTTCCGGTAGAAAATTTTAAAATTTACTCGAACCATTTTCTCGAATTTGATGAAGAAATCTTTTCTAGTGAGATTAATCCGCTTTATAATGAGGTGTTAGAAGATCTCGATTCAATTGTTTGTTTTAGAAAAATGCTATGTTCAGATCAAGTGTTGGACCGTGAGCAACATTTTTATCACTATTTTAATATATGTATTGAGATGGGTCAGAAGTGTAGCAGGTGTGGGTGTCAAGTGTAAAAGAGTTAAAGACGGCTCATTGTTGCAGCTTTGGATTAGGACTTAGGAGTATCTGTCAATACACATATGGCATTGCTGCAAGTTCAAATGCTTATTTAACAAAGTAAACTTATCGCTAGACACTTTGAAATATATTAAGTTGAATATTGTATAAATGGTTTTCATCGTAATTTTTAGTATTGTTGTATACATGTTTTTTATATGTGTAATTAGGGTGATAAAGAGCTCTGACTTAAAGTCATCTAAAGTTAACTTTCTAATCCATTTACTTTAAACAATTGCATGAAATAAATAAATAGTACGGAGTAATGTACAATATAATCATATGCAATTGGATTTAAACTCACAACATTAACATGTGATTGATTGTATTTTGTTAAAACCCCGTGCGTGCACGGGAATTATAACTGGTATAATTTTATAAGATTTGGGTAAATATGTGTTAACCATGATTGCCCGCGCGTTGATGCGGGCCGTTAAATTTTTTATTTTATTTTTTTTGTTTTTTTGTATTTTGTGCGGCTTTCTTTTCCCGGTCTCATGTTTAATATTATTTTTTTATATGGGTTTATGTGTTGGGTGTCATGTCGTGGGTATTTTTTGATCTAAATAAGGCAATACTTTTGTAATTTTTTTTCTTATTTTGTGCCGAGCAAAAAAAAATTATATTATTTTTGTGCAATAGTTTCTTTTTTTATATGGGCTTATGTGTTTGGTCTCTTGTCGCGGATATTTTTTGATCTGGATAAATAAGTACTTTTGTAATTTTGTTTCCTATTTTGTGGCGAGCAATTTTTTTTTAAAGTTGCCTAGTTAAAGAAAACAAAGGTGTCAAATGGGCCGGCCCAAAGTAGGAGCCCAATGAGCCGGTTACTGTAGCACCACTGTAGCAAACTATGTCAAAACGACATAGTTTTATTCCACACATAGTATATGTATATAATAAAATTAGAACAGTAGCTTAACACTGTTAGGATTATTATTTTGCTTTAACTTTGCATTGTTTCGTGATGACGAATTCGGTTCTACTCATGAGGCGTGGAGCTTAAAGGTCTAGTAAGCTAACTCAATATCTCAAGGTTAAAAGCTCTAAGCTCCTAAAGTTGAATATTTTGGTAGATTATTAGATCGGATGGTTATTATCGTTTCGGTTTCGGCATTCGGGTTCTAAATCTATTCTCTTTTCAATATTAATTAGTGAAGTATAATTTAGTTTATTAGGTCTTTTATTGCTTTGTTGATTAATATGTTCAGTGAGTAGTTTTCTTTATATGCTTGTTAAGTTGTTGGTAAATAGTGAACTAAGTATGGAATAATAAAAAGTGACTAGTGATTAATATTTGTGAAAAATTATTTAGATTAAAGTTTTGTTTAGTCAAACAGGCATAATCCGCAAGATTAAATAGGCTTAAATTAAGCAATTAATTTCTCATTGAAAAGTCGTTTTCAATTTTAAGTCAACGTTTTGAAGATTCGGTTAGCCTCTTTATTTTTAGCATGATAGTTGTAATTGCCATGTTTATTTTTACCATTATTATTAGGGTTAAAATTTGATTTAGTTGCTTAATTTGTCGTGTTTATTTAATTTCGTTAACGTTTTTAGTTCAAATCTTTAATTGCTTTAATTATTGCTTCCCTTTATTCGTTTTTGCATCATAGAAATAGAAACCAAACCAAAATCTTGAACTATTCAAAATTCCGATCTCAAGCTTCAACAAAAAGTTCAATTCACGCCTCGTCGGAACAAAAACGACTTGGGAAACGACTAGAAGGGGTTACTTTCGAAGTCGATACTTCCGGAATTATATTTTATTTGTGAGTTGGTTTGTCGCTTGCTAAAAGTGATTTGCCGGTTCGCCTATATTATATATATACTATTGACTAGATCAATTTTTGGCGCCGCTGCCGGAGAGGTTGTGTAAAGAATTTCAAGTTGTCGTTTGAAGATTAGTTTTTGAAGACCCTTCCTCGGAAGTTATCTTTGTTTTTGTGAATATTTTCTTAGTAAAAAATATTAAGTAATCAAAAATCCAAAAAAAGTAAAAAAAACAACAAAAGAAACCGTTATGTAAATTGTTAAATCGGCTCACCTTTAGATTACGAGCTATAAGAGAGGTATAAGGAGGGTTGATCCAACGAACATCGACCCGAAAGGAAAAGGTTTTTAATACGCTTCGCGCTGACCCGTTCCTCCGCTTCTTTGCGAGTTATCTAGAGAGCTACCGTGCACCTTTGATTTATCGGTCCCAAAAATATGTTTTTCCCTTGTTAAAATAAATAAATAAATAATAATAATAATAAAAAGAGATTCCTTTAAAAATATTCTTCTTATCCCCCATTTGTTTAATTCTCATGACGTCATACAACCGACGGTGTTGTTTTAAGTGTGGGGGTCCGTTTGGTGGTCTATATTGTCGATTGTTTTTTGAAGATCCTTCCTCGGAAGTTATTCTTGTTTTTGTGAATATTTTCGTATAAAAAAATACAAAAATATTATAAAGTAATCAAAAATCCAGAAAAAAAGAAAGAAAAAAAACAACAAAAGAAATCGAGTTGTCATTTGTTATAATCGGCTCACCTTTGGAAATACAAGCTATAAGAGGGGTATAAGGCGGGTTTGATCCAAAGAACTTCACCCTAAAGGAAAAGGTTTTTAAAAACGCTGCGCGCTTACCCAAATTCCTCGCTCCTTTGCAAGTTTTTCTAAAGAGCTACCGTGGGCAAATTGACTCGGTTACCAAAAATATTGTGTTTGTTTTTAATAAAAAAATTCTCACAAAAATTCTTCTTTATCTCCCAATTGTTTAATTCTCATGGAATCATCTGACCAATTCATCTGTTTCTTCTGTGGAAGTTTGAGTGATGAATATGGATGTTCATGTTCTACTTGTGAGTTATGTGGGAACGACGCTCATAATGGTTACGATTGTCCATCACAAGTTCCGTTTGTTTACAATCAGGACCCGTGTTTAAATCAAAACCTTGATAATTTTTCACAAACTTCACCAAGTTTTCCACAGCAATATCTTTGTTGTGAAGACTGCGGGGGTCCTCATGCGACTTTTGAATGTCAACCGATGAATCAAAATTTCTATGAGCCCAATTTTTGCTATAATTCTAATTCTTCCGGTGTTGACCAATTCCAACCTCCGCAGTATCCCGTCATTCATCAACCTTTTTTCTTCCCTTTTTTTTTTCCTTTTACCCCTTTATTCTTTTTCCCCCCCTCCTTGTTTTCTCCTTCTTTTTTGTTTTTCTTTCCCATCTTCCCCTCCCTCCTTCTTCATTTTCTCTTTTTACTTCCCTTTTCTCTTACGTTTAGGAAATTAGTACGGAAATGTTGCTTGCTAAAGAGAAACTAATAAAAGCTATACGAACCTGTTTGAAAAATAATAATCAACCTCCTGAAGAAAAGAGTATTGTAGTATTGCTAGCTGAGGAGAGTATTCTTACAGTTATGCAAACTTTGGAAGAAAAGCAGATTGATACAGAAAGTATGCAAGAATTGCTGCTTCAATTCTCTAAATATTTACCTACTTTTGGTAATACTTCGAATCAACTAAAGCAGGAAGAGCATGATAGTTCTCAATATTGAAAGCCTCCCGTTTACTATTCTGACGATGATGACGATTTCTACAGAGAGAGTATTGATGAAACTCCTCTATCAGATGCAATCACACCCGACTTACCAATCACGAACTCTCTCGTAATGGAGGATGAGCATCTTGACACTATTCCGGAAACGGACTCGGTCGAAGAAATTGAGTCCAGTGTTGAGAACCTTAATCTAACCCTAAGTGAATCCGAGGATTTATCCGATTACATAAGCGAGTGTGATTTTCCTTTTTGTGATAATTCTATCCGATTTTTATCATCGATTCTGAGATTTTCTCTAATCCTCTCTTCGATTCTAATGCTGATTATACCTCTAGTGATGACGAGTCGTCTTCTGAGGAAGATGTTCTGGTAGAAAATTTTAAAATTTACTCGAACCCTCTTCTCGAATTTGATGAAAAAATCTTTTCTAGTGAGATTAATCGCTTATTAATGGTGTTAGAGATCTCGATTTCAATCTCCGCCGGAAATGATAAATAAATAAAAAAATATGATACTTTTAATGCTAAATCTGATTTAATAGGATCATTGCTTAATAAAGATACCGTGATAACTTCCCCCAAGATTGATTTCCATCTTGAGGAGTTCGCCGGTGAGCTCGCTCTTATCAATCCAATTCACCGGGGAATTGCTGGGATGAACCAACTTTGATCCGAAGGAAGAAATTCGTCTTATTAAGAAGTTATTATATGACAACTCATCTCCTCGCCCTCCGAAAGAGCTTAATTCTGAAAATGATTTTGAAAAGGAGAATAGTGGCAGTACTACTATTCATACAAATATTTCTTTTCCAGAGTATGAATCATTCAATGATGAGAGTGATTCTGCATCTGAGATTTTCAACGATGATCTTACTCACATCATATCTCCATCGGAGTATGAATATGTCTACGCTGATGATGAGTCCGATTCGGGAGATTCAACAAGAAAACTTCAAATGTCTCATCGGGGCTTTAAAGCTCTCAAGATCAGTCATAATTTCTTTAATAAAAGCCCGATGATGATCTATGGAGGGGACATGCCAATCTTGGATGTTTCGTATCTCCATTTCTATCCTCCTTGACCAAATCAAGTATAGAGGATCGAGTCAGGCTCAAGACTCGGTTAACAAAAATAAGCGCTTCTCGGGGAGACGACCCGTGTTTCTGTTTTCTGTCTATTTTCTAATAAGTGTGATGTAAGGGGGCTCACCTCTTCCAATCTTGTGTTTTTGTTGTCTGTGACGATTTGTCAGGATTACCCAGATTATGAAGACTCTCGTGCTCGTGGTTTTGTCCAACGTTTACTCGGTCTTCATTCCTTTGCATGCTTATTTTGGGAATCCTGTATCCTTGATCTTATTGACTAACGTTTTATTTTGGCATAATTAATAATGGGCTTAGATTATACGTGAGATTTCCCTGTTTATATTAGGAATATACATTAAAATTAGTATGAGGGGGGTGGCAACCCCCACATTAAGGACAATGTATCATTCTAGTATGAGGGGGAATATATCGATTTGATCCCACTTGCATTTGTCTATGTCTTTCACGTAACCCCGTTTTACCAAGAAAATACAAAAAATGTGATTATATGCCAAAATTTAAAAAAAAATGCCAAAATAAAGTAAGTGTTTATCACAAATGTTGACTTTCCGCTTGTGAGAATAAGAATAATTTTTGACTTGACCGAGCATGTTGAGCTCTAGCTTACTCCTTTAACCTTTATAAATGTATAAGCTTTTGCTAGTCTTTTATACAAGAAACTTTAAAATGCGAATTCTAGCTCAAAAGGCCAAGATTGCTTGCAACGTTTCCATAATGTCTTTAAATATGCAAGCTTATATTTTATTTGGCTAAGCATTCGTGGCATCTTTATATTAAAGATTTTAACAATTTGCGAATGAACGAGAAAATGATAGAGTTAAATATAAGTTGGAATACTAAGCAAGGATTAGTTGGAAATCTTAAAAGCTCATAAGTGTAATTTGTGGCTTTTTCTCCCAGTAGCTTCTAAAATGACTAATAAACCGTGCTCTTTTTGAAAGACAAAAGGTTATTTTTAGGGGGAGTTTTATCACTCTTAAAAGTCCGTTAAGATCAACATTTGTTAGAGTAAAAAGCTTTATCGATGAATTGATAAATAAGAGTTTTTGATCAAAATATGTTTTAATTTTCTAAAAAGAAATTTTCCCTTTATACGGTGTAAATATAAATGTTGCAAAAAAATGAAAAAAAAATAGAAATGATGTGAAAAATATAATAATATTGCTAGTATAAGTTGCTTAAAAAAGGGAAAATGTCTTTTTCTAAAATTTAAACATTCTTTTGAACTAAACTTGTTAATCCCTACAAAATTTTGAAACCGGACGTTTGTTAATTCTGATCAGTATTCTCTGTGAGGTGTCAAAAGCCTGGGCACTTGACCGATGAGGTCGGGAGGTTCCGAGAAGAAAGTCACTCTAAAGGAATTAACTTACCTACAATGTCTTAATTTTAGAGGAATTAGCTTGCTTTGAGTTATAAACTTACTAAGTTTTACGAAAATTTTTTAGTAAAGGGTTCAAAAGTCGGAGAGTCTCGACAAATTATTCTCTGAGGGGTGTCAAAAGCCCGGTCACTTAGCCGACGAGGTTGGGATGTGCCGAGAAGAAATGTTGCTACATGGGACAATCTCACCTTTGAATTCATATAACTAAAAGTGGAACGTGAAACTTGGAAAGGTTATAACTATCTAAAAACGTGGGTTGGATGGTCAAAATTCAAACTGAGCACACACACCTTAATATATTATATCTGTCGGGAGGAGAAGTTTTACACAAATTGCAAATATGAGTAGCGTTAGCATCCCAACTTGTAATTAACAATGATTTCGTTTTTAAGCTTAGTTTGGGAATAAGTAAAAAATCAAAGACGATGAATTTATCCTTCTAGGGCACCTTAGGATTGAGGTGTTTCTTATTCAGTGATCCTAAATGTTATGATCAATAATGAAAGTCAAGCATGTTGTACATAATGAAAAATAAGAAAAACATGTGTGCAAGAAAGAAAATGGTAAACGGGGAGTGTTTAAAAAACTAGTAATTTCTTAATCCCTTTTAATTTACACTTTGCTACTTTTCGAGGTATTTAATTTAAGGGGGTCAAAATTTTTGGTTTTTTAAACATGGATTTATTTCATTGCGTAAGGACACAACAATATTTTAGTATGAGGGGATTTGTTATGTGCTTAAATACACATACCTTTTTTTAAAATAAAACGAGCTTAAATGACAAAAAACGGACTTAAAATGCCAAATATATGCTTGTTTTGTTTTATTTACTGTGCAGGTAACGGATATCAACAAAAAGACAAAAACAAGGCAAAAACCAGACAAAACCGAGCACAGGATTGGAAAGAGCGTGAAAAACCAAAGCCGACGGAATATGCATCTTATTTAGCCAACCCGTACCCAAGTTAATGGGCCGAGTCGACCCATTAAGCTTATTTGTTAAAACAAAAGCCCATATAATAAACCTAAACCTTTTATTAAAAGTCCAAGCCTAAAATCCATTTAACATGAACCGGCCCAAAACTAAAGCCCGAAACCACTTAAACACCCACTTAACCCTGTAGCCCATATACCTTTTAAATCTATTACATCGTTAGTCCTTAGGGACTAACATAGACAGTCCATAACATAACAACATTAGTCCCTAAACCTTAACCCTTAACGCCCGTTACCGTTATCTTTCCCAAATTTGAAATACGATTAAAAAAAATTCCTAAAAAGGCGGGAAGCATCGAAAGCTGGCAAAATCCATTCTTTCCTTGGTACGACTTATCCACAACTCATCCTGACACACTCTCCATGCCACGTTGGCAATTTCAAACGTTTTGATTAGACAAAATGACGAGACAAGGAATTTTGGGCAAGCCAATGCATTCAAGACACGTTTCAATGGTGATTTGAGTTTTCCATATAAGAACATGGAATGATTGGGAATAATTGAAGGTGATTGACAGCCTTACCTTACCACACAACCCTATAAAAGGGAGACGAAATAACACATTGGGAGATATCTAGTTTTAGGAGTAGTGTAGCTTATTGCTTATTTACAGTTTTATTCTTATGTTTTATGTCTTTTAAATATTGTCATTCTACTTTTCAAAGCATTGTACCATCAAGGATTTTTCAATAAGAAGTAAGTTCTCAATTCTTTTTTACAGCTTATTTAATGTTTTGCTTATTGCACTGCTTATTATGGCCTATTAATGCTTATTGTTTTCAGTTTTCAGCTTATGAGTTATTTGATTGGAGTTTTCATATAAACTGCTTATAAAGTGTCTCAAATATGCTCAATTGATTTGCTTATTGAATTGTGCTTATTCCTGTGAAGGTTAATGCTTATTTGTCCCTAATTAGCCTTAAGCTTAACCTGTTTTTATGTATCTTAGCTTAATTCAGTCTATAATAGTCTAAAAATGCTATTTGGAATTTTAAAGGAGTGTTTGGTTTAAGAACTAAAATGGGTCAATTAAGGTTAAAAGTTATTTTTGGCACCCAAATCAATTTCCATAAGCTCTAATTCAGTCCTAATGTTAGTTTTTATCAACTTTGAATAAGTAGATTTCAGTTTTCAAGCTTGCTTTATCACTTCCTAAGTCTGCTAGTTCTTAGATTGAGCCAAACAGCTTAATTGCTGATAATTTTGATTAAGTGCTTGTAAGTGTTGTTTTATTGCTTGTTTTAGGATCACAATGCAGTAGAAAATAGTTAGAATGGGTGTGCAATTGCCAACTAAGTTTCATTAGTAAATTCAGATTAGATTAAACTTGTTATAAGGTTTTATATTGATAGTATAAGCTATTTAGACATAAAGCTCAATCTAGTTGAGCTTATTTTGGGGTTTAGAGCTTATTGACTTGCTTAAATCTAGGGCTGCAAATTGCCAGTTTTAAACACAAAAAAAGCCACTAGTAATCTATCATTTTTAAGCTGCCTTTTTTAGCTTTTTCCTTTAGATAATTTTCTTAATTCTTGCTTATTTATGTTCATTGAATATCAATCTCCATCTGTTTTCATGTTTTAACTTTTTCTCTTTGTTTATTTGGCTTTAATCTTAGCTTAAAATTCTTTGATATAGTCCTTTGTATGTCCTTTATAGTCCCTTTTGTGTCCACTGATTTAATATCTTTTAGTGCTCTTTCAGCTTAATCTACTTGCTTATTTTAAATCCTTTGTGCTTATAAGGTTTACATCTAGATCTGTCTTCAACTTATTTGCCTTTTAGTTGCTTCTTTAAGTCTAAAAAAAACCAATTAGTTTAAGCATATAGCCTCTTAGTTTAAACCCTAGTCTGTCAACTTTAAGCAGCTTATTTCCAGCTTATTATTGAGTTTAATAAAAAGTTCTTTCACAAAAAAGTCTTAGTTAGGGCTTATTGATAAGTGGTGAAAATTTTAGCTAATAAAAAAAAAGCAAAAACGTAGGCAGTATAGGGAGGCCCAAGGCTCAAACCCTGGACCTCAACCTTAACCACCCATGCTTTTACACACACCTCCACTACCATCTGCCCTAGGGTCTTTTTCGATTTATACTTGCAAAGTTTAATATATAAGGGTTATTTCCAGTTTAAGCTTACAGCTTTTATTTGCTTATTTATAGCTTATTCATTTAGCTTCTTTTCCAGTTCTTATTTTTCTTAGATTCCTCATAGTTCAAAGTATTTTTCCCATGTTTTTCAAAATTTTAATAATTAGTTTGCTATTTTTAATATTTAATTTAGATTAAAATAGTTTTTAATTCATAATAAATAAAATAAAAGTCAAAAAAATATAATTCTTTTTTCTAAAATTTTCTTTTCTAAAATTTTCTTCTTCATTTGAGGTCGTTTTAAATATATAATTGTTTTCCCTAGAGTTAAAATTTGAAGTTTTAGGTTTTTAAGTCTCGTTTTAATTCCCGTTAACGTTTTTCGTGTTTAATTCACTTTAGCTTTAATTGTTGCTTGTTTTTATTTGTTATTTGCTTTATATTTGTAGAAATTAGAATCCAAAATCAAAAATCTTAATCTATTCAAAGTCCCGATTACAAACGTCAACACGAAGTTCAATTCACGCCTCGCAGGAACAAAAACGACCCGGGAAACGACTAGAAGGGGTTACTTTCGAAATCGGTACTTCTGGAATTATATTTTATTTGTGAGTTGGTTTATCGCTTGCTAAAAGTGATTTTCCGGTTCACCTATATTATTATATATACTTTTGACTACGATCAATTAACCCAAATTATTCTACCGTCGGCTAACTCGACATCGTAACCATGGTCTAATGTAGTTGGGATGATATCAATCAAAGAACTAAATGCAGCAGATACGAAACTTCTATCGACACCAGCATCAAATAAAATCGAAGCATAACGATTATTTAGGAGGAACGTACCCGTGACAACGTTAGAGTTTGGGTTTGTTCTAGTAGAGCCCACAACATAAGCTCTTGCTACAACATTCCCATTTCTAGTCCGATTTCCCTGATTCTCATTCTTCAACTTTGGGCAATCACTCTGGAATGATCCTGAGCTCCATACTCTAGAAAGTGAGAACTCTTTGGTTTGTCCCTTGGCTCTTTGGTTGTTGTTGGCAGCAGAGGAATGTTTTTACAGTCACGGGCCGACTTATGGAATTCAATCTTGCGAGTTGGTGCATCTAGGAGCACACTGTCTGTCATGGTGATAGTTGCATTTGGGGCACAAAGGTTTAACTCCTCCATACAGTTTCTTCTCACCAGGCCCAGTAGTATAAGCCTGTGCCACATTGTTCCTTTTGAATGGCTGTTGTTGATTTTGGTTGTTTCTTGAAGTGTCATCAAACTTTCTTTTGTTTTCAGCCTGATGTTAAGCAAATGGCTGAAGGATCTTTTTATCTATCATTTTGTGGCAAAACTCAAATTGGCCTCTTGAGTGTCTTGGGCTTTGTGCCTTAACACTTTGATGTATACATATCGGGAGGACCACCAACATACTTTTCAACTACATCTGATTCCTCGGGAAACATTCTATCACACATCAATACTAACTCTTAAAGGCGTTGGTTGTAACTAATCACATCGGTTCCTTTTACCTTTTGGTTCTTCATTTCAGTTTCCAACTTTTTGATCTCACCCCTTGGGTAGTATTTATCGGTCATCATCTTCTTCAAGGTTTTCCATGGCATAGCGTATGCAACATCATGTCTGACAGCCCTAACGTGGGAGTTCCACCATGTTAAGACATTTCCTTGAAGAGTACATGTTGCAAATTTTACCTGACATGTAACAGTGCAGTTGCTGATGTGGAAAACAGATTCCATCTTCTCTAGCCATTGGGTCAGTCCAACAACTCCTTCAGTGCCTTTGAAATTCATAGGCTGACACTTTAGGAAATCAGTGTAAGTGCATTCACGAACAGTAGACGCTTGTCTTCTTCCGGCAGTTCCTGAATCATGGCTGTCATCGCCATTTCTGCTTCTGTCCGCATCACGTTCTGCCAACACAGCAGCAACGCCTCGCTCTATTATTGTCCTAAGTTAAGCATCGGTGATAGGTGTGGAGGTGGGGTGGTTGTTGTGGCTGGTGATGCCCTTGCGGTTCTTTTCCTTGGTGCCATTTTCTTCAAAATTATAAGAAAATATAATACACGTTAGATTTCATACAATCATAAACGCAACATGACATATGCTTAATAATTTTAAATCGAGATCCACAAACACACAGTGAAATGTACAAACTGAAGTGAAAATCACAATGACATAAATAAATCAACATACCAAACATTAAACATCCAATAAATCATACTTGATAATATTTGATTTACAACATGATCAGTATATTAAGATGCAAAAATGAAAAATATGGTCTAAGGCAATGCTAGCTGGGGATCACCCATAATACTTAACATGCCATATAATGATAGCTAGAAAGATAAAACAAAAGTCCTTACAGCCTACTAGCTGGGAGTAACCCATAAAACTTAATAGGCTATATAGGATAGCTACAAATGATACATCACTAACAGCTGCTGCCAGCCTCAGCTGGCTCATCCTGGGGCTCTGGATCTCTAGCCTCTAGTGTCTCAATACGTCCAAGCGTTGTAGTCAACTGAGTCTGAAGTGATGAAGTCTGAGCAATCAATGTGGTAACTTATGCCTCTAGTGTCCTAACATGGGCCTCTATGGCTGCATTCCTGTCCTCAGAACTAGTCTATGTTATACGAGCATACATCGCCTCTCTATCTAAAATCATAGCTGTGTGGCGGTGATATGGCTTGTCTCTGAACAGTGTGTTGACTTGGGCTATCAGATAAGCTCGATCATCCTGTGGATCCTCGAGTCGCACCTTGAACTCCTCCTTCTCCTGCCTAATAGTAGTAGCAAGCTCTTTCACTCTTTGGTTGACCCCCTTTAAGGTGGTCGGTTCTACCTCCAGCATGGCCTCAACAATCTCATCCCAAGTATCAGTAATCCCATAACCCGTCTCCATAACCCTGTCTGTCTCTAGAGTAGTCCCTGTTATCTCACAGCACCAGCTGCTGAACTCTCCCCGATCTTGAGTCCGGGAGCAAGAGTAGTAAGGGCACGCTCTCTTCCGAGGTGGCATTTCAGACTCGAGAATATCAGTCCTATAGGAAGTAGATGGAAGTAATAAGGGTGGTGATGCAGCTCTTATCCGAATCCCAGCTGCCCTATAGCCCAATGTGCCCCTGCATCAGTAGGGCTAGTAGTGAGTGGTGATGGTAGAGGTAATGGTGGAGATGCTACAGGTAGTGGTGGTGTAGGTGCGGTAGCATGCTCAGTAATACGTGCCTTCATGGATGCTGACATAGGTGGCTCGAGTCTGACAGTCTTTCGTGCCCTACGAAGATGTGTCTGAGCAAAGGGGACCTTAGTCTGAGGTAATCTAGGTGTACGTGCAGACTCATCGGTCTCAAATGCCTTTGTATCCCTATCTGAGGGAACAGGGTCAACAATAGGTATAGCAAAAGAGTCGGCCAGAGCTAGGTGCTCCTCCTCCTCCTCGTCATCATCATCATCATTGTCATCATCGGAGGGCTCATCATCACCATCCCCTCCATCAGCAAGATAATCATCATGATCCTCCTCGGGGTTCTACTTTGGATCCTCATCTGGATCGGAGTCGGCAATGTAGCCTGGTGATAAGGTAGTAGGTGAGGCATCAGTAGGCAGAGGCTGGTCCTCCAAGGGTGCCTTAGCATCGGATGGTGCTAAGTACTCAGGGTACTCAGGCTCTGGTACATATGGCACATCAACAGGTGAAGGCGGGTGCTCAGGACCCGACACGTAATCAGGAGATGGTGGGTGCTCAGGTCCGGGCACATAGTCAGGAGATGGTGGGGCTACTGGCTACATGAGGAGTCCATCATATCCGTATACGATGACTCGTGGAGGGTCTCCATCAGACGGCTCCTCATCAGCTCCCCAAAAGACTCTCCCTGGCTCGGAATCAGTGTAGACAGATGTATAGGTGACAGTAGATGAAGACATGACTGCTGTAACAACAAAATAAACTTGTTTGTTACAGAAGCCCGAAGCTTAAATTGTTCACCCATGAAAATGTAAAGATTTTGATACAAAATAAATACTCTAAAATGTAATGCATTTAAATCTCCATGCAAAATGATTCCCAAAATGTTGACCCCCATTGTATCCTTGTTCTTGTACCTTATTGACCTAAGAAAAACATGCTTTAAAACGTCAACATAAAGTTGGTGAATTTACAGGTTTAATAAATGTATAAAGTAGGACCGCAAGATTTCCAAATGTAAGACATGTAACACATACAATATCTCAAAAATAATTACGAAATGCACTAAGCTTATGACACCGAAGCTACGACATATATGTATGCAAATTAATGCAACTAATGTGTCCGTATAGATGTTCAACCCGCAACATCCAAATTGTTCCGACATGGTATACATTCGTTGTTTTAGTACATTTGAAACTAGTGAGCGCTACTCACCCGAACGAGGATGTCAATCCCAAGTAGATCTATTCATAACATTCGCGCTTACAGTCTAGTAATTAACAGTTCATGATTCATGGGCATAGTGAGTTATAGCTACTTAGGCAAACTTGTAATTTTTATAAAAGTGTACTTGCGTCCAATCGTAAAGAATGCATGTTTCTCACCCCAAAGTTGTAAATAAATGTAATAGTATAAAAGCGGGGCTATGAACTCACGTAAGTAAATGGTTTGATTATCTAAATCAAATATGTAAATCGTCTCGGTAATCCGAATGCAACCTAATTAATTGTAGGTCGTATGAGCATAATGTATTTTATATAAATAAAATATCACATGTTATATAGTTACACCACCACCTAATAGTTTTTGTTAAATTGTAAAAAGTTGAAATATTAATTAAATCGTACTTTGTTAAATAAAGGTACATGTAATTGTAACCGTAAAGAAAATATTATTTTTCGTTCAACAATGTAATACTTCCTCCGTCCTAAAATTATTGTCCCCCGACAAAAAACACACAGTTTAAGAAAAGTGCATTTATTACTGTTTTCTCTTTCTTACTTTTTGACAGAAAGACAGTTTTACCCTTAGGTAGTTAATTTAAGTCTTCTTTAAAGTTTGTAATAATAATTTCAAACAAGGGTAATATAGTAAACTTGATCAAACTTCCCTATCTATTTTTAGTAGTGGACAATTAAATTGGGACATCCCAAAAAGGAAACGTGGACAATAAAAATAGGACGGAGGGAGTATTTGCTAAAAATATATGATTTAATATTTTTATTGATTATGTAATGATATTATATTATTAATTTAATTGTTTTATAAAATAATGTATAAAAGTAAAAATAGTGCACAAAGTTTTATAAACATCGTATCTTTATCGTTTTAACTCCGTTTTAAGTGTTTCTTATGTCCACGGTTTCGTATCAAGAAAATCTATCAAAATATTATATTCATAATATTTAATCTACTGATGAATAATAACTTTTACTGTTAATAATAATTTATAAAACTATTTTTATGTAATTAATTAGATATAACTTGCAAAAAGCGTATCTCCTTCATTTTATTTCCGTTTTTCGAGTTTCTTACGTGTTTGGATTCCTCGTGAAAAGTACTATCATTATGAAATAATTTCTATAAAAATCCAGATCTGAAACAGTAGGGTATGTTATAAAATAACTTTTATAAAAACACTTTTATACATTTAATTAACGCAAACTCATAATTGTCATATCTTCTTCGTTATAGCTCTGTTTTTCGAGTTCTTTATATGCCTACGATCCTTGTAATGTGTACTAATTTAATAAAACTTAAAATGTACGTGTTATGATTCGAATTCAACCAGAAAGGTACCAAAACAGTTTGTATGTTTTCTTTTTATGAAACAAGTTTTACCATTCCTTTTATTAAGAGCTTTTGTACAAATCTTTTACCAAGTTTTCTACCATATATCTTACATCTATTAAGTCCTCTAAAATTCCATAACACTTGTCCAATTGAAATCCATGTCCTCATGATCTTTTTATACATAAACTTGTAATCAACTTTCAATACAAAATAATTTACAAACTAAACTCATAAATCAACTAGTACTTATATTAAGTATGTACTTCCATTCCATGTATATTTCATCATTATACTTATAAAATTCGACCTATATATGCCTTGTAATATCTAAAAAATCATAAAAATACATCTAGGTGGTGTTTAACATATACATCAAGCATATACACATAATTAAATGAATGAATGGAGATGTAAAACTTCAAATAGACCTTATAGGAGAGATGTAGGATGATGAACACAAGGTAAAAACCCTAGCAAACTTCCAAATCCGAAACCCTAGTTTAGAAAACCCTAAATATGATTTCTTGAATAATCCTTGCTAAACCCAAATCCAAGCTTGCAGTACCCTTGAGTGACCTTAGATATACTTAGAATAAACCCTTAAATGCTTGGAACAACTTAGAAATAAAAGAAAAATGAAACCCTAGTTTCTATAATTGAGCCGTGGGTTTTGGCTTATATTGAGAGAGTTTTTTGGCTTGGTGAATTGCTTGGAGTATGTAAATGAATGCTAGTATGTATGACCTTCCTTATATAGTAAGTGGGAAACCTTAAACTACCTAAAATCAAACCATGGGATGTAGTGGTTTCAAGTACAAGTGTAAGAAGGCTTCTCCTCCTCCTTAGGCATGTACACGGCTCAAAGATGGGTCTTAGGTACATTTGATGTCCCAATTTATGGATACATGGGATATCTAGTACTTCTTGTAAGGTTATGAGTTGTAAAGGTAAGAGTTAGTGGGTTTTAAGGATTTATTTCATGTATATACATACTAGATCCGGTTCTAGTGAATAATAAGTGGGGAAATGAATTAGTTTTTGTGTATTGGGTATAAAAGTGGGTATTTGTTTGAGTGTAGATGGGTATTGGTGCTTCCGGGTATGCCTAAATGTAATTTATTGCGAAACGTAAGCGTTTTAAGTAACCAATAAAAATAAAATAGGAAAAGTTATAAATTATACTCTAAATAATTATATAACACTTGCTTGACATAAAATTTTATTCGTTTGGTGTCCTTTTATATTGAATAATGATTTTTAGTTTACGCGATTTAACTATTTAATAATAATTAAAAGCAAACGCGTAAAACTCTAAAAATAAATAATGGAATTAATTGAGTCGGGAAATAACCTGAAATAATGGATTGTTACAGTCATCATTGTCCTTAATCGTTTTCGGATTATTGGAAAAAATTACGTTTAGAGGAAATGAGTCATCAAGGCATAAAACGTTTTGTTCCTTTTCATCATATTTGGACAATGATGTTTCAAATTTATCGATATGTTGAGAACTTACAGAGGGTTCATTTAGTGGGTCTGATTTAGACTTTAGATCATTATAAGCAATGGCTAGGAATTCATTCTCAAAGTCTTTAAAGAAGTTTAAATCGTCAATGTAACCAATCGTAGGTTCTGGTGACGGAGATGACGGCATGTTGACTTTATCATTTTCATTTTCTGAATCCGTTTTTAAATTATCGACAGAAATTACTTTACAAGAAAATGAATGTTCGTCAAAAATTACCATGTAATCTACATCGTCGGATTCGTGAAATGAAATGTTAAAGTCAATTTCGTTATTGTCAAGAGGACTTATCGTAGGTTCACATGAGAATGCTGCATCGGATGCATCGTTAAAGACTATAGCTGGGTGTTCAGTTTTGAGATCCATGAAGCTATCGTCCTCATTTTCATAATATTCCATCTTCCCGTACTTGGCAGTTTGCCAATTAAATGTTCGGCCTTGTCTTCGAGTCTGATGTATTCTTCCATAGTGATGTTTGGATCATCCATGATAAACCTATGCTGGAAATCAGAAACAAAGAAATGAACTACAAGGCAGATTACTTTATGAAATCAATTAAATAAGCTGGAATTTAAACACACAATTAATTCACACTATTAAATTAATTACAAACAGAACTAAATTATACTAATTAAATTAATCTAAGCTAATGGTTAGAAATACTAATAAAATTAAAGGTTATACTTTTTCACTCCCCGGCAACGGCACCAAAAACTTGATGTGATGTCATGTAGGGTCAATTTATTGATTACCAAGTTTTAAATTTATATTTAGCCGACTTATCCTAAAACAAAACTTTAACAGGTAGTGTACCCGATTGGGTGGAGTTTCGTGGTAAGTAGGGTATCGAACACTAAGTGCGAGGTTGTTAACCTTATAATCTATCAGTATTTTAATTACTCTAGTTAAGTTAATTCTAATTACTTGTTCAACCTATGCTATATATGCTTCTAATGATA
>BQNB010060137.1:0-37046 GCA_026074375.1 Tanacetum coccineum
GCCAGTATATGCGTGAAAGTCCTTTCTTTCATACGTTCCATCTAAACTTGAAGGCTTTATTAGCATAGAGGTCAAAATTTTCTCAAATTGTGTCTTGAGCACTCTAAGAGGCATTCTGGCTGTTGGACTCAAGAATAGTTTCTTTGGTAAGTTGTTGTTCTAGTGTATCCATGTTCTAAGAGAATGTTCTTGTGAATGTGTCAACATCTTCACCAAAAATATGACTAAATGCACGTTCAAATTCACTTTTAGTGATGCCTTGTTCAAGTTTCCGTATGAAATTTGATTTAAGTGCATTAAGACCGTTTAGGAAACTACCTTTCAAGATCTTTGCTCATTTTAGCATTTGTTGCATGTCTTGTTCATCTGAATACGAACACGAAGATAAAGTATCTTTTGGTTCCATTTTTTTCGTGATGTGAAGTGAAAATGATTTGTAGGATCTTAAGTAGGTAAAGTGATTATTGTTGTGGATTGAAATCAATTAACGTTCACGGGATTTTACAAATCTATGATTTAAACCGAGAAAAGTAATGGAATCTTTTGCGGGATTTTACAAAATCAAGAAGAAACCGTGAAACAATGATTAATTGTTGTTGAAATCGTTGTTGTTGTTGAAGTATTTGAGCTTTTGTTAACGATTGATGAGCTTACGAGAACTAACGGTGAAATTTGGTTCACTAAAGAGGACTAATGGTTGAATTATGAAAGAGACTAACGGTATAACGTTATTTTAACAAAGAGGGTTAATAATCAAAGAAAGTATGAATTGTGATTTGGTTTTAAAGTCCAGGGGCTGATTTTGCCAAATTCCAAATTTAGTTTATTAATTAAAAATCTTTCTCACCATTTTCTTTTCTTCTTCGTTTTGAAATATAGAATTATGTTACATTTTTTTGTATCCTTGCTCGGGACTTGTACGATTATCCTCGGTTCAATGTGAATATACCACGATGATCGAAACGAGTTCATGATCGCAATGATATAGATTATAAGTCCCGTAACTAACCGACACTCGAAATCGAAAAACCTGAAATTACTTAAAACTGCGAGTCCGGTTAAACCTCAAAACTGCGTATCCGGCTTAAACGACAGAACTGCGTATCCGGTTCATAAAAAGTTGCTGCGAATCCGATGAACTTTGAACCTGCGTATCCGGTTGAACTTGAAGCTGCGTATCTGGTGCACGTTGAACCTGCGTATCCGGTTGAACTTGAAGCTGCGTATCCGGTGCACGTTGAACCTGCGAGTCTGGTGTCCTTGCTTTTGTCTTCTATTGAAACCAACAAAAAAATGAATCGTCCTTTGATGCTAAACATCTGGATCTATGTTTCCTTCTTGTCTTGATACCCAAAACGTGGACCACAAAGATGAAACCCAGAAAAAGCTTTAAGAATAAGCTCGTTTTTAAGAAAAAATAAGCTTCGAAAATAATCCAAGTTTACCCAAAATAAGCTTGAATAAGCTCTTGAACAAGCTGTTTAAACCATAGTAGCTTGAAAAATACCACAAATAAGTACTAAAAGAATGAATACTAAGCTTGAAAAATAAGCACTTTTACACAAAGATAAGCCACTGTTAAGGATTAAGCTACGAAAATAAAACTATAAGCTACTTTTTGAGCGAGAATAAGCCACGAAAAAAGCTTTGTAAACCATGACCTTAATAAGCTTGATATAAGACAAAAATAAGCTAACTAGTACCTCTTAAATAAGCTATGACTTAATAAACTATGAAAGTATAATAAGCCCTTGTTATGCCTTTAAGTAAGTTGTTAAACCTCAAAGTAGAAGTCATGACAGGAAGAAAAGAAAAAGAAAAAAAAACAACAACTAACAAGAATTTAATAAGACTACAATCAACATAAACAACATAAGCCCAATTGCTTGTTTTTGTCACACGAAATGGACCCAAAAATAGTTTATGGTATAGAATGTTTGTTACCAAAACATGACGCGTAACTCAGTAAGCCCAAAACACTTTTTCAAAAAAAAATTAATAAAAAATGAAGCCTAATGATTAGTAGCTTATAAATAAGCCGAATGAATAAGCTCAAATCGAACACAACGAAACCACTAAACCCACACGTGGTGAGTGATACCAATTGTTATAACCCAAGAATCACTTCCACTTCACCATTGATGAACAAGAAAATAAGATGAGAAGAAGATAAGAAAAGTAGAGAGAAGTTTAGAGAGAGAAACTAGAGAGAAGAAAAAAGAGATGGTTGAATTACAAATGTGAAAAATACAAATGGAACCAACACCCTCTCCACACTTGAATAGGGGTATATATACCACTTAATGGGCCGGCCTTGTAAGGCTTGTTGGGCCGTGGTTTAATGTATTGGACCGGGCTCGGGATTACAATGGACCTTAGTCCGGAACTAGTACAAGATTAGATTACGTACACGAGCCCGTTTACCCTTCTAGCCTATTACAACATACATGAGATAAAAACTAAGATTAATAATATAATTTGAGGCTAACATAGAGGTATTAGGAAGAAAGGCTTATATGTGATGAAATTAGGAAATAAGCTGAAAGACAAAATTTGTCTTGCAATGATTGATGAAAACTCCACTTTGTGGCATAGGAGATTAGGTCACGCTAATATGCGTCTCATTCAATCGTTAGCCTCTAAAGAACTAGTTATAAATTTACCTAAGCTTAAGTTTGATCAACACTTTTCTGATGCTTGTAAAATTGGAAAACAAGCTCACGCTAGTCACAAAGCTAAGAATACGGTCTCAATGACTAGATGCTTAGAACTTCTCCATATGGATCTCTTTGGTCCATCCACCGTACGGAGTTACGGAGGAAACCTCTACACCTTAGTAATAGTAGACGACTATTCTAGGTATACATGGACAAGATTCCTTAGGACTAAAAACAAACCCTTTGATCAATTCGAAATATTTAGTAGGAAAATACAAAACCAATTAGGGTGTCCAATAGTGTCCATTATGACAGACCATGGTAGGGAATTTGATAATGAAGTGCAATTTGGAGAATTTTATAATGTCAACGGTATTACACATAACTTCTCGGCTCCATGCACTCCACAATCAAATGGCGTAGTAGAAAGGAAAAATTGGACACTACAAGAAATGAGTAGAACCATGTTGAATGAATAATCGTTACCACAAAATATTTGGTGTAACGCCGTAGATACTTCAACATACATCCTTAACCGAGTCTTAATTAGAGCCATCTTAGGTAAAACACCTTATGAACTCTTAAGAGGTAGGAAACCTACTCTTGATTAGTTTAAAGTGTTTGGAAGCAAGTGCTTCATCTTAAACACAAAAGATTACCTTGCGAAGTGTGACCCAAAGTCATACGAAGGTATCTTTTTAGGTTACTCCCAAAATAGTAAAGCCTACATCATCCTATACAAACACACCATGAAAATCGAAGAATCACTCAACGTGACATTCGATGAAACTCCTCCACCCTCTAAGACATCACCCTTGATGGATGATGACTTAGATGAAGAAGTGTAACAACCCCAAAATCACAACAACGCAGAGGAATACCACTTGGGGTGCTACCTCATAGTTCATACACACAAGTTACATAAAACGACCTCAAAAGAGACGTTTAATAAAAAAATGTCACATTCGATTTAATAAAACATCAGAGTTACATAGTTCCCAATAATTTCCTTTTAACAAAAGTTACAAGCGATCAAACATGACTCAATTGTATAATTAAAGATAAATGGTTATCGAATGTGAAGAAAACCGAGTCCTTAATGTTTTGATATCCACGCGACTCGAATGCTCCCAATGCTCAGCTAGCAAGATAATAACCTGAGAAAATACATGCAAAAACGTCAACAATAATGTTGGTGAATTCATAGGTTTAAGTAAAAGCAGTATTGAAATAGTTCAAGTAATATTTCAGTAAGAAAAGTAGCGTTACAACGTTTTAAAGTATTATTTCTAAAATCCAAGTAGTGATTCAATAAATCAAGAAATGTTTAGTACTGGACCACAAGGTTTAAGATTAGCCAGCGACAGTATTTCATAGTATTATTCAACATTACCGCATTGAGCTCATGACACCGAAACCTTGACAGTAATGCATATCATATGCATTCTTGTTTGCCCCTGAAGTAGGTATTATTGCCTTATACCTAGGATTCTCAATACAAATTGTTCGTTGATAGGTGGGGTGCTCGAAAGAATTCAATTCATACCCCCGAACAGGGTTGTCAAACCCAATAGATCTATTAATTATACTAGCGTTCACCCCTACAAGGTGATTAACGGTTCATGAAATTAGGGACTTTGGCAATAGCGACTCATGCAGATAATTTCATAATCGGGTCAGGCATACCCTTCAAGCACTTGTGTCCCATTTAAAACAAACAATGTGTTCAAAACTCACGGTTTCATAAATAGATAATCAATGATCTCAAATTGTGTAGTAAGCAAATCAAGCTTTAGTAAATTCATGAGTAAACAACCATGTATCATCCATGGTTTAAAAGTCATGTAGTAAACAAGTAAAGCTTTAGTAAAAATAGTCATGTAACGCTTAAGTAGTAGAAATCAATAAGTTGGCTTAGTAAAACGAGCATGTATTCTCACCCCGAAAACAATTTATTAAAAACCATTAAAAGATAAAAGGTGGGGCTATGAACTCACCAAGAAGCAAGGAGATCAGAAGTAGATGAATCTTTGGATGAGAGAAAAGTACGCCTAAGCACCACCTAAAAGGCGTGACGCGTCTTAGTATAATAAAAGAAGTCAATACGTAAAAATAATCACATGATCATGAGATATGACTTCAAGATATGCACGGCATTGCATTACGACTTACCCAAAGTATTTATAATCCAAAATTTTTGTTCAACCTGGTCTTATAGACAATAAAACACCTACTAAGTTTCATCCCTTAATTTTTATTTCACTAATGTGGATCTATACTTTTTATATTTCAAGAAAAGACGTAAAAATCCAGATTTTGATTTTGACCTGACTTTATGGTTCTGTATCTACTAATCCGTAAAGGTTATAAGTACAAGGCTTTCACCCCTGGAAATCCATTTGAGTCTAGTTTCCAGAATGTTAAGCCTCATTATCTAATTAGTTTTCAATCAATAGGAAATGACATTTTAGTACTTGACTATCAAACCAGAATTTTAACCCTTCACGAAAACGGCCATAAATCATAATCTATGATAGCTGTAAAGGTGAATACAAATGGAGGTGTTAGCTTAATGTTTCTACTACTGAGCCATGTTTTTATACTCAACAATTTAGTAAAAAATTCTAGAATTATAACCCTTTTCCAATTGATGTTCCAGAATTGACTTGTTTTCGTAAAACGGCCATATCTCACTCATCCTAAGAAGATATGGCTCTAGCCAACTCGACACATATACCTTGAGCTTATTTCTACAACCCCATCAAATAATCCAGGCCTTATTAGGCCAAATGTTTGCTGCAATTAACTCTTTTATACTGCTGGTCTGCAACAGTCCTAAGTTTTCCTACCAAACACCAATTTTGGCGTAGTTCCCAAACCGTTTATCCGTAATCGCTAAAACCACCGCTCACGTTTAAGTTAAATATTTACCTATTACCTACAGTTATGCATATTTATATGTTATAGTACAAATGTTTGGACTTTTCACCCTAAGAAGTCCGAGACTCGGTTCTTGACTAGTTTTAGTAATTTGGCCATAACTCCCTCATCCGGAGGAGTTGATAAACCATCCAACTAGCCACATGTAGCTTAGAACTATATCTATTCAGCCATGCAATTTAATAATAGGCTCCAGGCTAAAATTAATTAGGAATAGCCACGTTTTGCTACTGATTTGAAGACAGTCCCTAAAACTACCTGGAAGCCCCATCAAAACTAATCTAAATCACCAATCAACCAAATACAATGCCAATACATATCTTATAACACATCCCAATCATCAAAACATAATGTTCATGATCAAAACAAAATCAAACAAACCAAGAACATGCATGCTTATAGAAAGTAAAATCAACACAAGCATACATATAGAAATCAAATCAATTCAAAAAGGAATCTAAGAAGCTTACAATGCTAAATTAAGAGAAAGAAAAACAACACCATCAAACCATTGTGGGTTTGATTTCTGGCCGAACACCACATCCCCCAAAAACATTGATCCGAACTGATTTTTGTTGCACCAAAACTTGATTAAACACTTATAATCCAACCCTTGTTACTTTAATCACCCTTAATTAAACTAAAACCCTAAGATCACAAATCTTGGAAAAATCAAGAATTTAATAGAAATCATGCATGGTGAATTTTAATTGAAAAGGATGATGGGGGTTTATGTAGGAATGAATTAAAGTAAAGTGGAAGTGATTTGGTTGAGTTTGGAAGGTGATGGTGGTGGTTCTTGTGCTACAGTCGACGAACAAAAAGAAGGGGAGGCGTGGGATTTTTTTTGACTGTTGTGATCATGCGTATTATGGGTTTATGAAAGGAAGGAGTATCTTATATATATAAGTATACAAATTCCTAAACATTATTTGTATTGATAGGTTTTTAAGATAAATAAACATGGGAAGTATTGGGATTTTATATAGGAAGGATAATCACTAGCATATTTTCCAAAATTTTTTTATAAAAAGGGACGTGTGTTTTGCTTAATAACCGGCCATTATGTGGGCTTGGGTTAGACGGGCTATTTTTTTTTGTTAAACTTGTCCACTATAAAACCTTATACAATTTGTATTTATTTTTAAGCCCAATGATTTATAATACCCAATTTAACTCGGTTTCGGCCAAAACGCGAATAAAAGTCGGAAAAGTACTAGAATAAAATAATTAAGCTTTTGAAACTAAAATATGACGTTATTGATTTCTCGATCGTTAAACGGATAAATATTAAAGGTATGACTCGCGAATAATTAAAACGACAATTTTTAATAAAAACCGACTAAAATAATAAAAGTAAATTCTATAAAATTTAGAGAAATATTATAATCGATTTTAAACGAATTTTTGGTTGTTCTATATATATCTAGTTGTTATTGTTTATAAGTAACCCGCCCCCCGGAACCCTTATTCCGCTGCGACCCAATTGGGGTGTTACAAAAGAGCCTTCATCACATTTGCCATTAACTTGCCAAAAACTGTCTAAAGTTTAAGAATGGTAACAAGATATCAAATGGTCTCATAAAGCTTAAGCTGGTTTAAAACCTCTAAAAAGTTCATAAGGTGTCTTGTTATGAGGCTTGACTACTAAGACCCTATTCTGTACATAGCAAGCAGTACTAACTGCTTCAGCCCAAAATGTGGTAGGTAACTTAGAGTCAGCTAACATTGTTCTAGCAGCCTCAATTAGTGTCCTATTCCTCCTCTCAGCCACACTATTTTGCTGAGGAGTCCTGGCTACACTGTATTCACTCTTAATACCTTTCTCTCTACAAAAATCATCCATAACTGTTTATTCTAAATCTGTTTCCATTATCATTTTGATTTTATTTTTTACTTTCTTATCCACTAGGTTTTCTATTTCTTTGATAAAATTCTTAAGAAATCCACTAGTTTCATCCTTAGAATGCAAAAAAGAAAACCCCATGTAAATCTGCTATAATCATCAGTGACTACTAAGCAATACTTCTTATGCATTAAACTACTCACAAAGGTTGGACCAAACAAATCCATATAAAGCATAAACAAAGGCTTAGTAATTAGATTCAGAACTTTAGACTTACAAGAAGTTCTATGTTGCTTCCCTTTAAGACAAGCAACACAGGTTTGGTCATTTTCAAAACGTTTTATAGGCAATCCTCTTACAAGATTATCCTTAAAAAGCTTGTTTATTTTCTTAAAATTAATATGACCAAGCCTTCTATGCCAGAGCATTGATTCATCTAATGTAGCCTTTGCAACAAGACAAGTTAAACTCTCTTTAGGAACAATGTTCTTCATATCAAAACTGTACATATTGTCTTTTCTAGGAATTTTAAGAAGTATCTGAGTTTCATCAGGCAACTTAAAATTAGGAGATAAGACAAGACATTCAGTGTCAGTAAAAAGGACATAGTTCTTTTTGTCACACATCTGTGAGACACTAAAAAGATTGAATTTTAACTCATTGACAAAGTATACATCTTTAAAATCAAGACTATCAGTTTTAAGTGTTCCTTTACCAGAAATTCTACCACCATGTGCTCCTCCCCCAAATGTAACATAACCTCCATCAAATTCCTTGAAATCTGAGAGATAAGCTATGTTCCCAGTCATGTGCCTTGAGCATCCACTGTTAATAAATCCTGTGTCATCCTGTTGTGGCTTGCCCTGCACATAAAAATAAGGAAATTAGTTTCCTTTGGGGACCCAAGCCATTACTGACTTGGATCTGCCTCGTGCATCAATATAATTATGTTTCTTCAAAGTGATTGATGCACTATCAGGTTTGGTAGGTCTCCAAACCCAACATGCTGAGGTCTTTACAGCATTTGCCTGATTTACCCTAACAGCATTAACAACTGCAGAATTTGGCCTAGCAGTTTTAACTGCTTTTGGCCTAGCAGTATTAACTGCTTGTGCCTTGGCAGTATTAACTTTGTGGGTAAACCTTTTGTTAGATAATACTGTTTTTGATTGAAAGGGTCTTCTTACAGTTGATTGTGCTATTTTTGAAAAACGTGACATTGGTTTAGCACTAAAAACTATAGATTTGGGATGAGCAGTATTAACTGTCCTGGCAGTATTAAATGGTTTTAGGCCAGTTTTCATTAAAACTGCTCTTGGAACCATGTTCCTTTGAGCATTAGGGTGAGTCCTGTTGGTAGTATAGTTGTAGTTCACCCTGTTATAATTATTCCCATATACCATCCTTTCCCTTTGATGGTATTTACAATGAGCCTGCACATGATCAAAACTCCCACAAATGAAGCAAGCTTTGTTATACATCACAAAATCACTTCCTAGTTGATTGGACTTCTGTCCATTCCAATTTCTTTGATTCCCCCTAGGAGTTTGTGATCTATACATCTCAGCATACCTAACTGACTTTTTAACTGGTTTTTCATGATTTTTAGGTTTGACAAACTCTATCTTTTTATCAAGAAAAATAGTTTCTTTATCAACATTAAGTGGAGACTCAACAAAGCTACTTGTGTCTTTTGGAACTTGTTCTTTTACCAAAAAGTCATCAGAATTTTCCTTAGAATCATCTTATTTCTTATAACAATGTTAGACTCTTTCTTACTATCCTCAGAACCATAACTTTTGAATTCATGCTCTTTGAATTCATCAAGACTAGAATAAGACAAATCAAGCTTTTTAGGTCGATTATAGATTAAAGGATGAGGTGGAGGAACAACACTATACCCCAAACCCTTTTTACTTTTGTTAGTTATCTGACTCCCTAACAACTTGTCTAAATCTTTTGAGGCTTTATCAAATTTCTCAATTTTAAATTCAATGCCCTCTTTTTCTTGATTAACTTTTTTAAACTCACTTTTAAGTACATTTATTTCATAATCTTTACAAGCTACTTCTCTTTTAAGAACTTTAACTTCTTCACTAAAAAGAACCTCATTCTTTCTATATGTAATAAGTTGTTCTTTTACAGTTGCTAAACCTCTTTTATAAGTAGCTGCTATAAATTTGGTTTGATTTAGCTTAACAATCAAATCATCACACTGTTTCTTAAGAGTTTCATAGTTTTTCAAACAAGTTTTAGAGCAAGTTTTATCATTGTATACCTCAGAGTCTGAAAACGCCATTAGAGCCATGTTTGTCTGAACCTGTTCTTCTGCCATATCACTCCAGTCAAAACCTACACCATCTATAGCCAACATTGCCTTTGAAGATGTGTCTTCATTGTTTCCATGCTTCCTAGTGTTGTCTTGATTTCTGAACTGACCCTCTTTGTTCCTTGGTGCTCTACACTCCCTGGCAAAGTGTCCCATCTTGTGACAGTTGAAACACTCTACCTTGGATTTATCATACCCAGCAGTATCATTAGCATTAATGAAAATTTTCTTGCCTGTCCTCTGAAAGTACCTCTTTGCCCTCATACTTAGCAGAGAGAGCTGCCACTTCAAATCCATTGCTTCCAGATCATCTTCATGAATTTGCTCTAAGTCCTGCTGTAGGAGATTAGAACCATTGGGATTCTCAACCATGAAAGCATACACAACATTATCACTGAAGCTAGCAGTACTAACTTGAGGACTAGCAGTGTTAACATTAGGGCTAACAGTACTAACTTCATATGCAGGTTTAGCAGTATTAACATCATTAGTACTGCTAGTGCTTGGAGCAGTCATAAAGGCCAAGTTTTGAGCACCACTACTTGCACCAACAGATTTCTTTACACTTTGTTCAACAATTTTAAAGTTGTTGTACAAATCATCGATGCTCATTGTTTCAATTTCAGCCTTATTCATCCAGACTACAACATGAGTATTCCACTCAAGGGGCAAGCTTATCAAAAATTTTGAATTTAAGTCTTCTTGAGTGATGAATACACCTAAAATTGCAAGTCTACTAACAATCTTCTGGAGCCTGTTAAGTATAGAGTCAAGAGACTCTGTGCTTGTTGCACTAAAATTTTCATATTGTTGCTTCAAAAGTGTCTTATGTGTTTTCTTAGTGGCTTCATTACCTCAAAATCGTGTTTCGATAGCAGCAAACATTGTTTTAGCATCAGTGTACTGACTAAAAGTAAGTTGATGTTCATTGGGAAAAGACATAAGTAGCAAGCTTCTAGCCTTTACATCATTCTTCTTGTTGGTCTTTTCTTCAGCAGTTACATGTACTAACATCTTTGTAACATAAGTACCATTCTCTTGTGCTATTTGTGGTACAGATACCCATGAGTTACCATTCTCTATGACCTCCCATAGAGCATAGTCTTGTACCTAGAAGTATTGCTTGATTCTTATCACCCACATCTCATACTCACATAAGAAGATGGGCCCGGGACTCCCTTGAATCCCATGGCCGGTTATGGTTAAAAAGGGAGACAAGGAGGCTAAATTTTAGCTCCTTTGTCTAAGAGATGTTCACATATATGCTTCCACTAGAATTATTTTCATCATAATACATTCCATTTACAAAAAATAAAAACACACACTTCTCTTGTGTGTGTATAGTTCGTCCACCACCTACAACACACACACTCATAATTTTTGAATTTTGATCAAGAAAACATGAAGACATAAATACTTGGGGTTGATTCTAGTGTTTGGTTATTCATTTAAATACCGTTTGAGTTGTCTGGTTCGTGTCGAAATCTACAAATTTGAAGATTTTCATGTAAGTTTTCAAATTTAAATTCTGTTTGTCCTTTTGGGTTTATTTTGATGCATATATGTTAGTTGTACAAGTTGATCGTTGTGAAAATGGATTTTTGGATGCGAAACGAAAGAAAAGGGGTGTGTTTGGTTCGTGTAATAAAAGAAAGAAAAAGAGGGTTTTTGTAAGGGTTTTTGTAGTTTTGATGTTGTGGTCGTGATGGTTGAATAATATATGATAGCTGAATAATGAATTATTATTGATAAGTTTCATGTATAGCTTATTCGGCTTATTTTTAAGCTATTTCTTGGCATTTAGGCTTAAAAGGCCACGTGTTAATTTCCCAAGTCACTAGAAAGTGATTTTGATATATTTTTTGTGTTATGGCATATGTTGTGAATATTTGTTTTATAGGCTTATGGTAAGTACCACAAGCGATACGTAGCTTATTAGCTTATTTTTTAAATAAGCTTAATATACGTAATTTGGAGTTTATGGACTCACGACCCAATAAGTCTATTTGAGCCGCGGCTTAACGGGAGGGCTTATTGTGGTCCGGATTATTTCTACATATAAGTATATACTTATATATGTAAATGGACCTTGTTTTTGGACTTAAATAGTATTTTGACTTATAAATGTCCTAATGGACCCTTGTTGGGCCTTGAGGCCCAAATAAACGATTTTTTGGTCATTTTGGAGAGTTTGGGTAGGACTTATGAAGCGAAATGTATTTACGAAGTGACATTGATCGTTATTTTGGGGAAAACGTTTTGGTGAACGTTAAAGTTTGAGATTTTGAAATTTTGTCGAAAAGTGTCGAATTGTGAAAAGTGTTTGGAAATTAAGGTTTGAAACATTGGAAAAACGTTGTAAACACGTACGGGGCATGTCGAAATTTCGCAAAAAGTGTTATATACTTAGAAATTTTAACTTAAAACATGATTTTTTTGATTTTAAATAAAAAATTATTAATTTATTATTTATTTAATTAATAAATTACTAAAGACGAAAAACTATATTTTTCTCGAAACATTGCCGTGAGGTGTTTTTGTTGTGAGTAAACTTGTCATTTAAAATCAAGAAAGTATTATTTGGATTGATTAAGGGTGTAACCGAATAGACTTTTGAGTATATATTATAATCAATAATTATAAAGATTTATTATAATACTTATCTATTTGCGCTAAATAGTATAAGTATGAGTATATCATGAGATTGATATAGATATGATTGTGGAGATAAGTCGTCAACCATCACACCACTAAAACTGTTTTGGGTAATTGTATAACGCGTCTAAACTCTATGCATCAAACGTGAAGATTGTTTTGGAAGTGATTAAAATGAGACATTAACTGGACTAGGTCGTGTGCAGGCGTCGTTGCATTTGCTTGTGTAGTAGAAGTTGGTTGCTAAAGGCTTGCTTAAGGTGAGTTCTCGTAGCCCCACTTTTTACTATTTTTCCGTTGGGGGAAAATGATACTCAAATGTGTTTTGAAATATTTTGTATTGATCTATGCGAAATGTAGTTTTGTTTTTTGTACAAGATATGTGCTTATGACTGTTATGTTAATAATAAGGGAGGGAGGTTGATTTACTTGTATGTCTGTTTTGGCATTACAAGTTCTGTGTGGTACTGTTTGACTGTTTTGGCATGCAAGGTTCTGTGTGGTACTTGCATGTATTGTGTTTGGCATGCAAGGTTCTGTGTGGTTCGCCCTAATATAGTGCTCCAGCTGGTAGGCCCTTTAGGTGCGTTAGTGATTTAGGAGTTGCGACTCCGGATTTATTATTGGTAGTTTGAGATATGACTAGTCGCGGGATGCTATGCCTTAGATTGTTAGCAATATTCACTGTCAATATAGCAACTATTGTCCCACTATTGAAAAATATTGGCATAACTTATGGTTTAAGGTCAAACTACGAGCTTTACCAACATTATTGTTGACAATTCGAGTATCATTTTCAGTGAACTGAAAGAGGAATATGTTTTGGTAATAAAATAGCAAACTTAGAATTATCCCGGTGAATTTCGTTGGAAAAGTCCTTTTTTAGCTTGCTGTTGTTTGATTTTAGTATTTGGAGATTTTGGATTAAAGTTTGGTTATGGTCCCCTCTTACTTATGGCAATATGAATAAATTATGGGGAGAAGATGTAGAGTTTTAGTTACGATTTGGGGGGAATCACTTGAGTTAGTTGTTTAGGAAAAGGTTGATGGTCTTCATGGGACACTTGGAGTTTTCCCTGCGGAATCTATATGAGTTTTTCTTCTATTGTGGGACCTATGTGTTATGAGTGATCAGTAGGGTTCAGGGGGTTCCCTTTCTCGAGTATTCTGCTTCTTTCTCTGCCATTGTCGGGGTATGACAGATTGGTATCAGAGCCAAGGTTATAGAGAACTAGGTGGATTGGCCTAGAATATAACCTAAGATCCATCGCTTAGTTGCGTATAGGATCTATGTGTGTGGTGTTTCGCTTTTGGTGTGCCTTTGTATGTTCTTGGTTTGGTGCCTTAGTTATGTCAGTCATTGAAATGAGTGGGCTTAATATTGAATATGAATGGGAAAGGATGTGAATATAAGTACGGTGGCCAACGTAATTATAAGTGTGTCACAACTCACTCATACTTGGTATTGTTGTTCACACAAATCGATGTTGACACCGTAGAGTGGTGTTGCATGTATATTTGGTTTTGTATAGTAAGATATTCGATGAATGTGTGCGAGTCTTCCTACTAACCTAACGTTGCCCCATGTTCTCCCCTCGTATATATTGAAGTAGAAAAGTTTCTTTATCAAAGTGCTAAGATTGATTGGCTAAGTGAAGGGGATAGAAATACTGCTTATTTTCATAAAATGGTTTATAGTAGAAGGAATAGAAACAAGATTATGAGTATCAACAATACTGTAGGTGATTGTGTTGAAGGATCTAAGATTGCAGAAGAGTTTGTCAAGAATTTTGATAATTTTTTGGGTCAAACTTCTCCTGTGCATCATCTGGATTCTTTGGGCAATATTTTCACGACTACTCTTACCAATGATGAAGCTAGTGCTATGGAGGTAGTGGTTTCTTATTGTCACACCCCGCCGAGGCGGAAACACGAGGCGTAACGAGAATGGATATCATCACAACACAATGGCGTCTAATAAAGAGAACTAAAATGCAAATAAATAAACCAACCATAGACACAAAGTGTCATGAAAATATCTAAAACAACATGATAAAATGAAAGGCGTCTTATATTGATAAGAAGAGGGTCCTCTCCAATATCCAGACTTGCAACATCCAAAACAACCTAAACAAATCAATCCAAATCATTCAATCAAATGCATGACATAAATCTAGGAGGTTGAATTCCGCATGCAGCCTATGGTCTCTCTAGCTACTTCTCATAGTCTTAACATCCTCTTGACGCTCACATAAAAATGATGCTTAAAAACGTCAACACAAAGGTTGGTGAGAGTCATAGGTTTACGACACGAAATCCAATCTTTAAAATAAATTACTGTGATTAATCAAACATGGCAGGACAATTAAGCTAGCTACTATACAAGCTAACATGCAATCATACCAAACAACCACCATTGGGACGGAACGTGCCCACGATCCACATCATACAGTCATGGGTAACTCCGTTACCCTCCGATCGGAACACACAGAAATGAGTAGAAGCACTACCCTCCAATTGGAACACACAGAAATATAATGGGTAGCATCGCTACCCTCCAATTGGAACACACAGAAACTTCACCACATGTAGCACATAGCATATAATAACCACTTAAATGCCCATGCACTGAAACAAATCACATAATCACAGTAACTTAAAAACATATCCACAATACTTGCATCATTTTCACCCCAATAAAACATAAGAAAAGAGGGGCTATGAAACTCACCTGATGCTTAAGCAAATTCCAAATCCTTGCACGAAACTAAACAATCAAAACAAACACGCGTTACACGCTACTAAGCCAAAAGCTTAAGCACATGCAACAATCATATGATGGATGTCTAAGGTGTTTAATTACCCTCATGGGTCACCCCGACACCATGCCCAACATTAACCAACATGTTTACATACATTTTCAAAGTCTTACAATTTTCCCGAAAACGCAGAATTTTAGTGTCACTGTACCATTTTCTAAACCACCCCTACTGACCTTTATAAATTTTACCAAAAATCACAGGTTCAATATCATGAGTTTACTATCTCCATGATTTTTCCACTAATTTATTCTCACTCTTAAGTGCCCCAAATAAAATCAAACTTTTAACTACTCAGTTTCGGATCTGATCGCACACTAAAAAGTTTGGACCTAAAAACCATACTTAGACTCCAAATTTGAGGCTCTCCTTTAAGGTATTTTTAATAGACACATAGAACTAAACACCTGTAGGTTGGCTAAGACTAATTCAAATTTTAAGTGGGGGTTTTACACCTCGTAATCTGACATAAATCTGACCTGTATTTACTTCTTTGACAACCTTTCTCGTAACCAACAATTAAATGACTTCCTGACCTTAAAAACTTTCGAGGCCAGATGTTCTGGAAACTAGACTCTCTGAGCTACATTATAGACACTGGAAACTTGACAAAAGCTATAACCATCATGGAGATAATCACTCGTAAACACAGCCCTAAATTCTGCTCATCCTGAATTAAGTTTTTATCGCAAATCTAACCTAACCAATTGCATGATCATGACCGTAATCAAACCCTAATCATTCTAACATCATTAGATATAATTAATATTCTGAATTTCTAAGAACCCTAGATCCACCATAACTTTTGTTACATGAATTAAACCAATGATTAAACTAATTAAGAAAAACTAAACATACCTTAATGCTTGTTTCCTTTACAAAATCAAAACCCTAAATTTTTTCTCCTTCTTTTTCTCTTGGGATCAGCCGACCAAGCAATAGGGGGGTTTGGGATTTTATTTTTTGTATTTAAAAGCCCCTAGAATAATCCTAGATAATTCCTAATTAGAGTCCTAGTTTAATTAGGCTTTTATTTCTTTTTTTTCTCTAAAATTCGTATTTACTATTCATGTATAAAAAAATATTTTTTTTCAATTAATTAATTACCTTCAATACCTTAAGTTTTTATAAAATCCTAAGATAATTTGGTAAACCATTTTGCTTATAAACAACTTTCTAAAAATAACTTTTCTTTTCCTAATTCACTTTCTATATATGGAAAGTTTACTACCAACTTCCATATTTCAACCACATTATTCCTTTCCCTTTTATAAAAACCTAAGCTAATTTGATTAAACCTTTTTACTTAAACGCTACAAACTAGACTTTCTAAATATAACTTTCATTTCACCAAATCACTTTCTATTTTTAGAAAGTTTGCTATAAACTTCTATATTTCACTCACTTATTTCAATTCTATAATGCCACATTTCCCATAAACGCTTAACACTTAATTATCCAACTATTGACATAGCATTACATGCAATACGCCATTCCCTTCTATTATCACTAAACGTGAACAAATGGAATACTCATTATCCAACACAAACATACTCAAAATGAGATGCCCATACACCTCAAAATGATATCAAGCACATAATTAACTCACTTAGCACACATAAAATCACATAGAGCAACACTTAGACACATAAAATGAACTCTTAGCCAATTCTAAAAGTATAACTGACCTGCTCAAATCACGGTTGTCACATTATCCCCTCCTTTAGGAAATCTCATCCCGAGATTTAACCAAAAGGTTCAACTCTATCATTACCAAAAAATAAATCGAGGATACTTATCTTTCAAGTAGTCCTCCCATACCTATGTTAACTCAAAGTTACACTTTGAATTCCAACTAACTTTCACAAGATATCTTACTTCTAACCACTTTGCCTGCCCATAAAAGGGTACGCATAGCAGCATAACCGCTCCAAACGAAAAGAAACATCCAACTACCTGAACCTCGCCCGTTATCGAGGAGACTCGTCAAAAACCTTAAGTTGCGTAACAACGTCATTTACAACCCGGTCTCGCAACTCATCAAACAAGAACTGTCTTGAACCCAAGTTATAAGTTGTTACAAAGCCCAACATTTTTGAAAAATCGACTCGACTTTGAGTTTATTCATAAAATAACTTTAACCAAAATCATATAAACACATCTAAGGGCATACTAAGGTCTACAAGAAACCTTACGTACCCAACTTTAACTACAACTCCCAATGACCCCTTGCTCAACGAAAAAGTGTGGATACTCAGTTTACCTGAAGTCTTAAAGACCTCGCTTCTAGCCAAAACCGGACCTTAACTATCACCATCCTGCTATATTTTAACCTCATAACTTCACACTCACTATTCTTAGCAGGTTCCTCAATAAAACAAAGAGTTTTGTCAACCTCAATCTCATCCAATGATACATGTAGACTAGCATCCGCCAATCACTACTTATGTAATTGACACATGAAAACGAGATTCATTGTAACAGCACACAATTCCTCAGCGCAATCGCAACCGATACCTACAGGACCGATTCTTTCAAGAAAACTCAAACGGCCCACATTACCTCGTGCTAAACTTACCCTTTTTCCTAAAGCAAATTACACCTTTCCAAGGCGACACTTTTAGCATAACTCGTTCTCCTACCTCAAACTCTAACGGTTTGCGCCTATTATCAGCACATCTCTTTTGACGGTCTCTCGCCGATTTGAGCTTCTCTTTTATCAACACCACTTTATCAGTCGTCTCTTGAACCAACTCAGGTCCTATCAAACTACTTTTCCCAATCTCAGCCCATAAAACAGGCGACCTACACTTCCTTCCATACAATGCTTCAAACGGAGCACACCGAATGCTTAATTGATAACTACCACCAAAATCGATAACACATGCCCTCATTATATCCTCTAAAGTCTAAATCATACCTTTACTTTGTAGATCCACTTGAGGATGCTAAGCATACACTCAAATATAATCGCGTCACTAACACTTTCTGCAGCGTCTGCCAAAACCACGAAGTAAATCATCCATCTAAATCCTTGCCAACTTCACATCTTGAAATCTCTTATATAGCTAGAAAATGAGCTACTTGGTCAGTCTATCGACCATCACCCAAATCACATCATACTCACTACTTTGGTCTTGGAAATTTAGTGATAAAATTCATGGTGGTTCTATCTCATTTTTACTCAAGTATCACAGGCTATTGCTGTAAGCCAAAAGTCTTTGACATCACAGCTTTCACCTCTTAAACAAATCCAATAATTGCTAACATAGGTAACTATATATTTTCTACACATGGCTACCAATACATGTCTCCATGGTTATAGTACATCTTATCTGCTCCCGGATGTACCAAGTACCTTGATGCATGAGCCTCATCCATTACTACTGTCCTCATCATTCCCTACTAACAGAACTCATATATGATCCATAAAATACAAACTCTCGTCTCCTTTTCTTTCCATCTGTTGATCTAAACCATGTAGTATTTATGCGAGTACATTCTCTTGCTTAAATGCCTCACTTTGGGCTGTCAGTATCATTCCTCTTACTCCATACTGAATAGTCATAGCCATCGCTCGGACACGTCTAGGTTTCACTCGTTCCTTCCTACTTAACGCCTCAATCACCACATTTGACTTACCTGAATGGTAGCGAATTTCATACTCATACTTACTTTACAATTTAATCCATAAAGTACAACCATCATCTGCTATCTTTTCCATTTGTTGGTCCAGGTCACGCAACATTTCTGCTGGTGCGTTCTCTACCTTGGACGTCAATATCTTGTCTTTAACACTTGGCTGGATAGTCATGGACATTGCTCTTACTCGTCTTAGTTTCACTCTCCCTTTCTACTCAACGCATCAACCACTATATTCGATTTATCGAAGCGTCACACAAATCATTCTTCAAAGTCTGGAAAGCCTCTTTTCGTTCTGTGCCCCATTCATACTTCTGATCCCTCTCAGTTAGGGAAGTAATGGGTTTAACATCTTAAAAAGCGTTTTACGATGAAAACGTAGGAAAGTACCGTGCCTAAACCTAAGAATAATCATATCTCAGATGGTGTCGTAGGTACTTCCCAATTCTTCACTACCTCACACTAGTAACCTTAGCATACAACTCCTCCTTCCTTAGTAATTCCAACTCTAACTTCAAATGAACTACGTGCTCCTCTTCTTAACAAACAACACTGGTGCTCCTCGCGGAAAATGACTAGGGCGTATGAAACCTTCGTCTTGTAACACTTGAAGTTGTTCAGACAATTCTTGCATTTCCAAGGGTGCTAGACGATATGGAGACTTTGCAACTGGCGTCGCTCCATAAACTAAATCTATGCGGAATTCAACTTATCGTCGTGGTGGTCATCGACAAATCTTTGGGAAACACATCAATGAATCTCGTACGACGGAAATATCACTCAATTTTGGTTCATCTACCTTTGTGTTCATTAAGGTTTTCATGACTCCTTGAGTACGTTCACCATGAACCTGAAGTATCTCATCACCTTCCAACGGTATCCTAACCACCTTCCCATGACATACTATCCCAAACTTCCTCTTGGACAACCGGTCCATTCTCACAAGCACATCAAAGCTTCCACGACTCAACGATATCAACGAAAGGGTTACGAACAATCGAATAGGATAACAAAAGAAATATCGTACCAAAGGCAAAAATGCATAATAGCAGAATACACATATGCAAATAGACGTGGATCAAATGACATAAGAATTCTTTGAAAGAAAGGATACGTATATGCACCGAGCAAAAACGCAACAAAAGAAATCAACAGACGTACCACGACAAATGAACACATAATAAAAATATATCAATACGAAAGACGGAAATTCTTATACCAATTATCGACATTACTCGAAAGACCAAATTAAATGATATTTTTATAAAAATCAATTTAAATTAAGAAAGTCACTTTATGTATAAAAATCGTTTTAAATAATAAATAAAATTGTCTTAAATTTAATCTTTATAAAATTTATTTTGGTTGTCATAAAAAAAATCTAGAAATGGTTATCTAATGATATATCGTACCTTACCACGATGAATCACTTTAAACCAGCTTTTTATAATAAAATAAAATTTATTAAACCACTTAAAAAATTTCATATCATATTTGTATAGACCATTTAAACATATTCTTTTTACAAAGATCAGTTTAAACGCAGTTTTTCTCAAACACTAACACAATACTTCCAAAGAGTTTTTATAATTAGACAACAATTATGAAATATGTTACTCAAACAAATGACACCATAATACCAACAGGGATCGTAAAACACCGTACAGACTCTAACACAATTCTATTATTTGAAAACGAAAGAAAATACCAGGAACCATATACTCAAAATAAAATCAAACGAACTCGTACAAGAAAACTCATGCAAGACATTACGTATCCAAAAGAAAACGTAAGGTCTTATCCAAAATAAAGATCAACAGAGCAAACCTAAAAGCATCGATACTAACATGTCGCCAACGGGTTACGAAAACCAAGGGATATACACAGAAAGGAGTATTGATCGACACTAATATGTTAGGAACAATTAGTGCTTAAAAGAAATCTTTGATACTCATACGAGTAATCAATGCAATGAAAGAACTAACAAAATGCGGCTATATCCGAAAAACCAGATTCCGAACAACCAATATACATCGAGACGTCGAATAGGAAAATCAAGTATCCCTAACAACAAAGAAGATGAAGTGATGCTAAGCTCTAGACTTAGGAAATCCGAGCAAACAACCAAGCAAACGAACAACCTCTATAATAGCAATACCAGGTATCCGCAAATACTAGATATAAGGGAAACTTACTATCTATACAACTCAACTTAACATATCATCCAATTAGGGTAAGAGAATAATTCTCTACCCATACCATCTTCCTTATCATGAATACACATATCAATAAAAAAAAAAATATTACACTACCACCTTACATTCAAACATAAATAAATGCAATCAAGTCACAAAGTCTAACGTTTGAGATGCCATATATAATTATGTATGGCCACCATAATTCTAATTCCCTCCTTCACACTTGTAATTACTTCCAAGATTACCATAATCAATAATAATTTCATATATAACACATATAACCACATTGGCACATCTTAAACCACCTCAAACTTAACACATAAAAGATGCTCATCAAATAACTACTTACTTATAACAAATTGTAAATCGAAAGAATAAAGAACGAAAATCACCGCAAAATGACATAAAGGAACGAAAGTCTCGCAAAGACTTCCAAAATACGAAATATCCGAAAGAAATAATCAATAACAACATGACGAGGTAAAGGACGGGATAAACTTATGCTGGGCCTCGCTTGGGTTTGACTCCGCGAGTTCAGCCCTACTATGCGCATCCGATAAACGATTAACTATCCTATCTCCTTTGGTTCCACAAGAGGCTCCTTATAACGCTCAAGTCCAGTTGGGAAAATGGTTCCCCAACGAGACTTCTTACGGGTGGGGGAAAACATAACTAAGATACTAAGAAAGTAATACGTATCATATCAGATAATGGTAGGCAAAATAACTAAAATGACAACTTAGCAAAATACGAGATATATAAGCTATGCAAAAATAGATGGGAAGCATAGCAGTTATAGCATTAAACACTTAAGCCCTAAATGCATCTACATGAAGGACCCCTAGGTTATAATCTAGGCTCAACCACCTACTTCTCTATAACCAAAGGCTCTGATACCAATCTGTCACACCCCGCCAAGGCGGAAACGCGAGGCGTAACATCATGGATATCATCACAACACAATGGCATCTATAAAGAGAATTCTACATGCAATAAATAAGCAAAGTATAGACACAAAGTGTCATAACAATACCCATAAAACTAATCCAAATCCAAAAGGCGTCTTTATTGATGAAACGAAAGTTCTCGCCAACATAAAGACATGCAACAATTATCCATAATCCAAACAATGCAAAATTCAAGACAATAAAGCAATAAACTCCATAACATCCTATGGTCTCTTTCTAGCCACTTCTCTCTATCTTATTCCCATGGTGCTCACTTGAAAATGATGCTTAAACGTCAACATAAAGTTGGTGAGAGTCATAGGTTTAAGACACACATAACAATCCTTTCAATAACTCGCTTTGAAATCACTGTATTAAAATAAAACATACATAGCAGACATACAACGAACTATCATACAAGCTAACATGCAATCACATCAACCCACATTGAGACGCTCACGCTCAAACATCACAAACATATCCATATCCACAACAATGAGACGATCACGCTCACTATTAACAATCCACAACAATGAGACGATCACGCTCACTATTAACAATCCACAACAATGAGACGATCACGCTCACTTCTAACAATCCATCAATGCCTTGAGACGGTCACGCTCAAGCACAACAATCCATATCATATTAGCAAGTAGCACATAACATACAATAGTCTCGTATAGCCCATGCCTCATTTAAAAACATTATCACATAAAGACTAAAACCTTTAAACCATAGCATCATTTTTCACCTCAAGAAAACCTAAGAAAAAGGGCTATGAAACTCAACTGGTGCTAAAGCAAATTTCCAAAATCCTCGCAACAAAGCGAAACAAAAACAAAATAACTCTGTTACACGTGGCTAACTAAGACCAAAAGCTTAAAGCACATGTAGCAATCATATGAGGATAGTTAAGTTGTTTATTTACCCTCATAAAGTCAATCCTGAAACACCTGCCCAACATTTACCAATTCGTTTACATACTTTTTCAATGTTTAACAATTTACCCAACAAAAAACGCAGAATTTTAGTGTCACATTTACAATTTTTATAAAGCCACACCTAACGCCGACCTTTTATAAATTTTACCAAAATCACCGGTTTCAATATCTTAGAGTTTTACTATCTCCGGGTTTTTACACTAATTTATTTCCCCTCTTAAGTTCCCCAAATATAATCAAAGTTTTAACTACTCAGTTTCGGATCTGAACGAACACTAAAAAGTTTGGACTTAAAAACCATACTTAGTCTCTAAATCAAAAGCTCTACTTTGGGATTTTTATAGACACATAGAACATAAACCCTTGTAAGGTTTTTGCTGAAATTTCCTAATTCGATATAAAGTGGGTGTTTTACAACCTAGAAATATGCCTAAATTTGACCCGAATTACTGCTTTACAACAACTTTTCCTTGTAACCAAATTTGAATGAACTTCCCCAGACCTTAAAAAAACTTTCGAGTCCGGATGTTATGGAAATAAGACTCACTGAGATTACATCATAGTCACCGAAATCATATCAATTCATCTTCTAACCTCTATAATTTCACGAAACTAACACATCCCTAAATTCATGCTCAATACCTATATAAGTTCTAAACGCGATCTAAAAAACCTAAACGATTACTCAACTCGCATCTAATTGATTACTAAGAACCCTATTAGATATAAACTTTAAATTTACCAGAATATCAATGACACCTAGATCCACCCATAACTCTTGTTACTTGAATTTAAATTAATGATTAAACTAGATTTAAGAAAAAACTATACATACCATAAAGCTGTGTGTCCTTCACAAAATCAAAACCCTAATTTTTTTTTCCTTCTTTTTCTCTTGGGAAGTCGGGCCGAACAAGCAAAGTAGGAGTTTAGGATTATTTTTTTTATATTTAATAGCCCCTAGAAAAATCCCTAGATAATTCCTAATTAGAGTCCTAGTTTAATTAGGCTTTTTTTTTTTTTTTTCTTTATTTTCCCTAAAATTCGTATTTTACTATTCATGTAAAAAAAATATTTTTTTAATTAAATTACCTTCAATACCTTCCAGTTTTTAATAAAAACCTAAGCTAAATTTGGTAAACATTTTGCTAATAAACTACTTTCTAAAATTAAACTTTTCATTCCTAAATTCACTTTACTATAAATGGAAAGTTTACTACCAACTTCATATTTCAACCATAATATTCAGTTCCCATATCACACATTTCTATTAACGCTTAATCGTTAAAACTAAAACCAAGTTTGACCGGTAAGCAATGCATGCACACGTCTTTTTCATATCCATTATCACCACACGTGAACGAATGGAATACTTAACACCAAACTCAAACACACTCAAAATGAGATGCCCATACACCTCAAAATGATATCAAGCACATAATTAACTCACTTAGCCCACATAAATTCACATAGCACAACACTTACACACATAAAAATGAACGCTTAGCCATTTCTAAAGGTTTAAACTAACCTGCTCAAATCACGGTTGTCACATAAAAGACGTGAAAATGTGAATTGTTACAGTCTTCCCGTGTTAAAAGAATTGCGTCCCGTAATTCAGTTTGAGTTGCCTTTCGGAATAGTGTTGATGAAGAGGTGTAGGTATTTGTCTTAATCCTCCTAATTATGTTCTAAGTAGATTTTTCTATCTTGATGCAGGACCTCATTGGTACAGGCTTAAATTTCTTGATGACGGTTAAACTTGCCGGCGTGTTGCCCTTCGAGAATATAAGTAGAAAATTAGGTTCTTAGTAAAAAAAAATTTTATGTTGACTACTTCTCAGCATGGCATGGTACTTCCCTGAATTATACATAGGTGATCAAGTTATGTATATTTGAGGGCTAACGATGCAATGCTCATTTTTGTCAAAATAATGTTATGATTTCATAATATTTGTGATAGTAGCTTGTATATATAAATAGTGATTTAAAGTAAATTAGACGGAAGTTTCACAACATATTGATTTGATAGATAATTTGAAATTGTTCGTATAGTACAATGGAAATTTTAAGAGAAAATACAACGAGAACTTTTTGAGGAGATAGAGTCTAAGCATTGATATCGTCTTCCATGTTGTTAATGTCTTGGTCGGTTTCTCCTCCTCCTAAGGCATACACCATTCCCCGGGCTTTAGTACCTTGGTTCTTCAACACCGGACAATCACTCCTATAGTGCCCTTGATTCCCACATTCATAGCAAGTGATGGTTCTTTGGTTGTTAGCATTAATGGGATGCCAACAATCCTTTGTCAAATGACCGACTTTATTGCAGTTGGTGAACTTGGGTGCACAGTCTCCATCATGGTGATAGTTGCATCTAGGGCACAAAGGTTTAGATCCTCCGTACAGTTTCTTCTCCCCAGACCCTACAACATAAGCTTGAGCCACATTTTGTTTCTTGGGAAGTTGTTGTTGAGCCTGGTTGTTGTTATCGAATTTCTCTGTTTTAAGGTGGGGTAAATAGTTCTCGAACTTGCCTTTCCGCATAAGTGCGGAGTTTCTGATCCATCAAGTCGTTGGTCAATTCGATAGCATCATTAAGAGCCTTGGGTCTTGCGGACATAACATTTCCATGAATGTTATCGGGAAGTCCACTGATGTACTTGTCGACCTTCTCGGTCTCATCAGAAAGGAATTTAGTGCACATCAAGCAATTCTTGAACGCTGATGGTAACCTCCAACAATCGATTCCTTTTGACCTTCAAGTTCCATATTTCTTTCAATTTCAAGTTTTGTTTGATTTCACTTTGGATAGTATTGTCCGACAAACTTCTTATTGAGAATTTTCCAAGTCATAGCATAAGCAGCATCATGACCTACAGGTGTTTTTCTTTTCTCACAATGACCATGTCCCACCAGGTTAGTGCAAGCACAAAGCAGAGTGCATGTAGCGAATTTCACTTGGTTGTCAATAGCACAACCGCTGATATGGAATACCGATTCTATCTTCTCGAACCAATTAGACAAGCCAACAACGCCTTCAGTTCCCTTGAAGTTCAAGGGTTGGCATTTCAATGAAGGTCAATGTAGGAACAACACGTGAAGATGCACGGAGCCTTCCATGGTCTCCACCCGAATTTTTTGGCTTCCGCATCATGAGTGTTGGTAGAGTTTTCTTTAGTAGTGCATGATCAATCAAGGGCTTGAACATTTCTGTGTCATTGAAGGTAGTGTCTCCCTTGTCTAGTTTACAGTATGATTCTTCAAATTAGAGATAATAAAAAAAATTAGTTTAGTCTTCTAAGTCATGCTCCGAAGATGAAACGTTATGAAATGCTATGTTAATTGTCTTGTCTGGTTTCTTTGGACCATTGTGTTATTCATACTGTTTTGAGAAAGTCTAGTATTTATATACATAAATTCATATATAAATGTAATATATAAGAAGAAATGTAATTGTGTGTATATATATAATATATATATAAATATATTATATTTATAAAGATATATAAATATATTATATAATATATATAAATATATATCATGTAAGCCGTATATAACCAAATGTAAGCACTTAGTATAGACACCAACTAATTGCTAAAATGGTGCCATTCAATGTAAGGCATAGTATACTCGATGCAAACCAGTAATGTATGGTATTCCCTTGAAAAACTTTTTGTATGTGCAATGTTAGAAAAACGGTTATAGTCTAGGTAAAATATTCAACCTAGTTCTCTATAACCTTGGCTGTGAATACCAATCAGTAAACACCCCCAAAAGTGTCGCAGCAGAAATGATGTTCCGGGGGCATTACTTCATAATACCAAAAGCACAGTCCATGAAGAACACCTCTAAGTGTCGTTTTAAAAAGTAAACTGTATGTTTTAGACTCCAATGCACATCAAACTCGAACTAAGTACCTGAGAAAACATGTTTTAAAACATCAACAATAATGTTGGTGAATTTAAAGATTTATAAATTAAATGAGGTGGATAGCAAGATTTCCCTGTAATAAAGTAGCAATTACAATATCACAAAAATGTATTAAGAAATGCACTAAGCTCATGACACTGAAGCTCAACAATGATAGAAAATCAAGTACATTATAATGTAGGAGTGCCCAAGGTAGAAGTTCAACCCGTAAACAACTATATGATACTGAAATGGTATACGTTCGTCGTGTCCGATCCACCGGATACTACAAGTCTACTTGCCCGAACGGGAGAGTCACTCCAAATAGATCCATTTAGAACATTCTCGCTACAACCAGTAGTTAACAGTGTTCAAATGTGATGGGCAAGTGGTTATAGCTACTTAGGCAAATTCATAATATTTGAATTAAAATGTACTTGCATCCTTTTATAAAACAACATGATCTCATCCCCGAGATTTGATAAATAATTGAGAAATGAAAGATGGGGACTATAAACTCACCACAAGTGATGGTGTGAATGAATGAGTGATTAATCAATATATGTCGGCACAACTAGCCGGAATGCAACATAATTAAATATATGTCGTATAAGAAGGTATACTTGAATAATAATACAACAATGCATTTATTAAGTTAGATCACCACCTAATAGTTTTTGTTTAGTTTATAAACTAAATGTGTAAGTCATGTTTGTAATTAAATGTCTATGTAATTGTATATAAATACACTTGTAAAAAAATAGTTTTCTATATTGTTCTTGTTATTTAATGCCGATGTTTATATATATATGTGTTTAATCAGGTAGAAAATAGTCTATTAGTCCAACAATTAAATTTTATCACTTACGCTCGTTTTGCTATTCTTATTATTTACAAAGTGTCAAAATATATAGTTTAATTAAATTCGTAAATAATATATATAAAGTTTTAAAACGCGTATTAATATTATATAGATTATACACTATTATTTCTTAAGGTTTTTTATAGATCGCAAACGGACCCGAAAACATACAAAAACACAATTTAATGTTTTCAAACACACAGCAACTATGTTTTGATAAAAATGTGTGCAGGAACTTTATTAATTTTTCAGAAAAATGGTCCGACTTTAGAGGGCGTTCTTCCATCGTTATATAGTTACCGGGTCGTTCCAACTGGAGTGATTAAAAAACGAAAATCAAATTCTAACAAGTTCACTCTTCTATAAATATTTCCTGACTCGGACCGAAAAGGGTCAAAAATGCGTTTCCGTAAACTGGACAGAAAGTCCGAAACTTGCAAAGCTGTCAAAAATACTAGTTTTTCGTCAAACTTAAATCGGCTATAACTTCTTCTTCGTTAAAATTCATTTTCGAGTTCCTTTAATATGCCACGGTATCATAGTGAACGTACTAACATAATATCAAGTTTATATCTTGCCTAGAAAATCGTGCTAAAACAGTTTATACAAACTGTTTCGAAACTAAAAATATATATATTTATTTGATTTAGAATGTTAACATGTTTTTAAAAAATTTACTACAAGTTCGTCTAAATTGTTCTAATAGCAATACCATATATATTTTAAAGTCCAAGTAAATTATAGTCCTCTAATAAACTTTCATTTCATGGTTAAGTATCAAGATACAAAATAAATAAAACATAACTTTATGTAAATAATTAAAATGACAATAAAACTACAACTAGATCTATAAATTACCCAACACTTGTAATATATCATAATGAATAATCCCATAGAATACAATATTATCTGTACCGATATTATATATTTGTTTAATTATGTATAAAACTTGATTCTTGTTGTAACTTGTTAAAATAAAAGCTAGGTGGTGATTTCACTAAATAAACAAGATGTATAAATGTATGAAATATATAAATGAAAGTATAGAGATTTTAAATGGACCTTGAGTGAATGAAAATGGTGATGAACACAATCTTTAACCTAAATCAAACCCCTTTTGTTTGATAACTATTCCAACCTTTAAAACTTCCTTGATTATACTTGCAATTTAAAACAATACTTGAACTTTTGTTTCTCTTTTCTTGTTTGTGCTACAACCGTGAATTACTAAAGAAAAAAAAAGAAGAGAGATCGTCTTTAAGTTTTTTTTTGTTAAATGTATGAGTTGTAATAATGGTCTTTGATACTTGCACTTTTTAAAATTAGAAATTAAGGTTAAGTTTTAAAAGTCACTTTGATGTAGTGTTAACAATTAGCATACATCTGTGAGCAATCAAACCTGGGCACTGCTCCATGCATAGAGAATGGGGAAAAGTAGAACAAAAATCTTGATTAATTCCTTATATAGCACCACCTTATGAAAATATATAGATAAGCTTAGGAAAGGAATGAGATTACAAGATTTTTTGTAGTAAGTGGGATAATACTACAATTATTTAAATGAAAGTAATAAATAATATTAGTGGAGGTATATAATTATTTGGGGTATAATGTAAAGGTGGTAAATACTTGAGCTTGCATGCATGAATGTAGTTTCATTGCGTTTCGTAAATGATTTACGTAACCAACAAAAATAAAAAGCGTAAAGTTATAAATTATCTTTCTAATAACTTCATAACACTTACTTGACATAAACTTTTATTTATTTAGTGTCGGTTTACGTTGATTGTTGATTTTTAGTTTACGCGATTTAATTAAACGGTAGAAATTAAAAGTAAACGCGTAAATGTTTAAAATAATTATTTGAATGATTATGACGATAAAAGACGTGAAAATGTAATTTTAATAACATTAAAGAGCATTTGTGCTTACAAACAGTAATTGAACAGTTCACATAATGGGCTCACTGGGTTTATCGCTACTTAGGCCAAACACGTAATCATGTAAAATGTTACACATGCGTCCAATTTATAAACAAATGCATGTTTTTCAAGCCCCAAAAAGTTTTAAATCGTTGTAATTGTAAAAACAACTGAGGCTATGAATCGCCTTAATGATGACCTTTGATTATACAAATCAAATTAGTGAAACGTCACGGATAGTCCGAATGCAACCTAATTAAATATAGGTCGAATGAGTACAATTTAAATTGAATATAACTAACAACCACATATAATTCTAAATAGTTAACATCACCACCTAAACATGTGTTTTAATTTAACAAATTAGAACAATAAAAATTTCTACTTGTAAAAAATAAACGTTCATGTATTTTGTTTGAAAAAATTTTATAATTTGACCAAGCAATTGAACGTTTATAAAAAAATAATTGTTTATAACCCTTGGTGTAATTATAGAATTGAATATTATATAATTTAGTTTCAATTGATTTCATAACAAATAGTGACACAAGTATAAAAAATAAGTACATAATGTTTTATAAACTAAAATATTTTTTTTCAATTTTAACTCCGTTTTATACGTTCTTTTAATCCCGATGGATTCGTAATTAAGAAAATCTATCAGAATATTACATTTATAATATTTTAGATACTGATGAAAAGTAACTTTTACTGTTTCCATAAAATTATATAAAACTACTTTTATATAATTAATTGTTGTAATCTCGTAAAAATCATAACTCATTCGTTTTAATTCGGTTTTTCGTGATTCTTATATCCACGTCTTCGTAATTAAAAGTTCTATCTAAGAAAAATATTTTCCAAAACTCACTGTTATGAACAGTAACATATTTTTATAAAATTACTTTTATAAAAATACTTTTTATCGTAAACTTGTAAATAGCGTAACTTCTTCGTTATAATTCAGATTTTAGTGTTCTTTATAGATTTGGATTCCTTGTAAAAAGTACTTTCACAAAAAAAAAAAAATATTTTTCACCAGATTTGTAAAGTTTCAGATTTTATAAAGTTACTTTTATAAAATCACTTTTTATCGTAATCTTGTAAACTCCGTAACTTCTTCGTTATACTTCAGATTTTCGAGTTCTTTATATGCTTATGATTCTCATAATATGTTACTAATTTAAATATATTATAAAATGAATAATTTTATTTACTTCAATTTAAAACAGTAGGTTTTTAAGTTTTTATATAATTAATTTTATAATTTTGTTTTATACACTTTTCACTTAATTAAATTACTACAAGTCCTCTACTTTATGTAATAACACATCATTGATATAATTTGAGTCCTCTAATTTGTGTCCAAGAAATATGCCCAAGATGACATGTCTCCATATTTATTTATTCATAAACATAATAAATAAGCTTTTATATAATTAATTTATAAACTAGTTTTATAAATTAACAAATATTTATACAAAGTGTGTTCTTGCTTTCTATCATCATTTTAGCATCATAACATCATATGAAAAATGAAATTCGAATACAAGTGTGAAAATCCATTTTATAAACTTATAAAATACCCTAGATGGTGATTAACAATATAAACATTATATACACATGAAATGATAATATGAAAAGTTTAGGGTTCTTAGAAGACATTAACAAGATGGATGATGAAGAGAAACAAAGTCTAAACCCTAACTTATCAAGAAAACCCAAGCTTCCAAAACAAGAAAACCCTCATTTCAATTATAGAAACCCTAGTTTTCTTCTTGATATTAAACCCTTGTAACCAATTAACCAAGCTTCCAATACACCTTAGATATGCCTAACAATGAACCTTGTACACTTGAAATACTTGTAAAATCAAAACTATGAAATGTATAAGAGGGTGAGAGTGAACCGTGATTTGAGTAAGAGATAGAGAGGAAATAGTTTGAGTTCTATGCTTGTAAATGAAGTGTATATGATATACTTGCTTTATGGTATCTATTTTTAGCTAAAACAAGAAGTAAAAACCACTTAAGCAATTCTATCAAATGGTTTTGGGGTTGGGTTTTTTGTATCCGATTTCACAAGGCTCATAAGGCATGGATTCATGGTGTTTTATATTATTTTAGGTCTGGTAAGAGTATGTTGTGTAATGAACAAGTATGGCATGAGTTGCTTTTATGTAAGAATGAATTGACAAGGCTTAGCATGCTTGGTTTGGTCTTCCCTTGTTTCTCCTCATTCCTAGCCGAACATAGAAGGTGTAGGAGACAAAGTTGGTGTTTAACTTTAGGGCCTGAATCCATTGGATAACAAGTAATGTTGTTTATTCAAGTTAGTAAAGCATTTGTATTAATTTCAAGTGAAGTATGAATGTGTATGCATATACATAACCGGCCACATGTTACTAACATGTATAAGTTTTATAAACTTTGCTAAAATGTGTATTGGTGGGTATTTGTTGAAGTCTAAATAGGTTTATGGTTTGCCATGCATGCAAAAGTGTTGTTTTCTTGCGTTACGTAAACGTTTTACATAACAAATAAAAATAAAAAGCGTAAAGTTATAAATTATCATTCTAATAACTTTATAAAACTTACTTGACGTAAACATTTATTTGTTTGATGCCCGTTTACGTTAAATGCTTATTTTTAGTTTACGCGATTTAACTAAGCGATTTAAATAAAAAGTAAACGCGTAAAAGCCTACAAATAAATAATGGAATAGTGAAGTCGTAAAATGACCTGAAAATGTGAAATGTTATAGTCTCCTCCCGTTAGAAGAGCCTTGTCCCCAAGGCTCAAGTCGCGACACTTGACGAAGGTACGGGTTTAGTGAAGATATGCTGATACTTCTTTTGAACTTGGTCTTTACGTTCCCATGTGAACTCAGACCCCTCCTTGAGTTCCACCGACTTGCACAATCGGGAATACGGCTTTTGCTTCAACCGTTAACTCTCCGATCCATGATTTCTATGGTTCCTCCCATAAATGGAGGCCTTATCATCAATATGAAGTCCATCTCAACGAAAATGGCTAATGATTTCATTGGAATAGCATTATTTACGTTGGATACATGAAATTGGTACTGTAAACCCTGCACAAACTCTGAGGAAGCTCAAGCTTGTAAGCAACGGCTCCAACCTTAGCCAACACCTTGAAAGGTCCAACATACCTAGGGTTTAATTTCCCCCGTTTGCCAAAATGTACGACCCCTTTCCAAGGTAAAACCTTAAGCATAACTCTATCTCTAACTTGAAATTCCATAGGCTTACGCTTTAAATCTGCTTGAATCCTTTGTTTGATTTGGATGATCTTCTCGGTTGTCTCTTGAACTATTTATGGACCGGTGAGTTGAACTTCTCCAACCTCGACCTAACAAATAGGTGAACAACACATTTGACCGTAAAGTGCCTCAAATGGTGCAGCCTTGATGCTAGCGTGATAACTATTGTTATATGAAAACTCAACTAATGGCAAATGTTTAACCCAACCATTTCCAAAGTCGATCACACAAGCACGTAGCATATCCTTGAGAGTTTGAATAGTCCTCTCGCTTTGTCTGTCAGTATCTGGATGATGATGCAGTAGACTCATATCCAAGCAGTAACCCAAAGCCTTCAAAATTACCTCCAAAAAATTTGATGCGAATCTACCGTCACGATCACAAATAATTAAGACTGGGTATTCCCATGCATCTTAACTACTAACCACTTAGATAGCATTCTTGCCAGTATTTCTCCATGGTATCAGTTCCCTCATTGTAACGGAAGAGTGAGACATTAGTAATCGGATCAACATCACCCATAGTGATATTATCCCACTTCCATTGAGGTATCTCGGGTTGCACCAATAAACCCGATGGCCTTTGGTGTTCAGCCTTGACCTTAGAACAAGTCAAACATTTACGAACATAGATGGCGATGTCGGCCTTCATATTGGGCCACCAATATAGCTTCTTCATGTCTTGATACATCTTGTCGGAACCCAGATAGATAGAGTATTTTGACTTGTGGGACTCGTGCATAATCACAATCCTTAAATCACCATAACATGGCAACCAAATCCTGCTATTTAAGCATAGAGTTCCGTCGACACGGGGTTTCAACCTTTCCTTTGGTATATCCTTCCTGATCATGCCTCCTGCGTCTTCGTTCTTGAAGTTCTCTAGTTTTTATGCTTCTATTTGAGCTTCCAAAAGCTGTTTAGGGAGATTCAAACCAATAGTCATGACTAATGCTCGAACTCGTAATGTCTTAATCCGTTCTTTACGGCTTAAGGCATCGGCCACTACGTTTTCTTTCATCATGTGATAACAAATTTCACAATCGTAATCACTGAGCAACTCTAACCAACGACGTTGCCTCATGTTCAACTCCTTTTGGCCAAGAATGTGTTGTAAACTCTTGTGATCAGTGAATACCGTACACTTGGTTCCGTACAAATAGTGCCTCCAAATCTTTAGAGCAAACATATGATGCCCTACGCCTTGATCTGATGTCTTTACGTATAAAGTGTTTTGTTTACCAATTGAAAGAATCCAAAAGTAACAAAGATTGTAGACTTTGTATGTATATCAAAGTGTATAACGGACTCTACACTTTGATACTCTAGAGATGTATATTAATGGGAAACAGTAATTAACCAAACAAACAATTAACAATGAACAAACTAGCTTCAATATTATTATAATAATACGAGTAACTCTTGTATTACTGGGGATTAAAGCAAAACCTAGAAAGCTACTACAAATTTTTCTCTCTAAGTATTTCTATCACTTGAAAAGTAATATATCTATTCTAAACATAGGATCTCCTTTTATATAGAAGCACCAAGGAGTCCTTACAAAGATAACAACCTAATCTTTTAGGATCCAGTACAATTCAAAAATAAACATCCCGAAATAATCTCCATCATACGTTACTTTTAGTTCACAGCTTTGAGACCATCACCAGCAGTACTCATTCTTTCTACTAGTAGTATTAAATTACCACTGACAGAACTAGTTGTACTGGGCAGCACTATGTTAGTTATACCTTGGCAGTATTAACTCTTGTGAAGATTTATTCCCAACAATCCTCCCCTAAACTTGTGATTTATCTTCAAATCCCAAGTTTCTTCTGGATTAAATCTTCTAGTCTTCTTCCTTTGCTGATGATTCTTTCAAACATTCTTCTACTTCTGCACTTGAGATCTTATAAACCTTAGAAGTTCAAAAGCCTGTGAACTCTCATGATCAACCTCCAATCTTTTACTTAACATCTTTGACAACATCTCTTGACTTAGAGGATATTTCTTCTCTGTCAGCATATGAATTGCTAAACCATTTTCCATCAACAAAATGTGAATGCCACAAAAATCACATAATCTCCAGCTTATCAAATTGTATTCATGCTGATTTTTCCAAATTTCATTTTCTTCATCAGGCTCAAATAGAGTATATAAATCTCCCCAAAGCATCAAATCAAATCCTTCTGGTCTTGAAGCACTATACCTTTCTTTGACTAGTCTGTACAACTCCTCTACATCTTGTCTATCAAAGTCTTCAAGCATCTCACTCAAAATCTTATAGTTCTTGGAACTGCCATCTCCTTTGAAGATTTGATAATACATGAAATTCTCTGTCAAAACACAAGTCTTCCAATCCACAATTGGATACTTTGTAGATAGTGATTCAACATCTTCTGCAGCATCATCTCTAGGAACTATGTCTAGATATCCTTTGAGATCTTCCTTCTCAGCATCTTCTTCCATCTTTTGTCTCTTAACAGTACCCCTTGTGCTTTTTCTAGGAAGAGACTTCTTTCTTTTTGCTCCAGATTCTTTAGCAACTTCTTTCACTTCCTTTTGTATATCAACATCTTCTTCTTCAATCTTTTCAGGAGACTTCATCCTTTCACTTCCATGCTCTGAATCCATAGGATCAATATGTTGATTAAAATCCTAAACCTTTTCAAAGATAGGCCTAATCTCATTATAAGACATTCCCTTGAAGTCACTAATCTTGTAGTTTCCCTGATTCTTCAAGTATTTAATCATATTCCTCCTTGCTTGGGTAACTGTCTTTGGTTTCATCTTTTGAGCATGATACCTTATGACTGAAGGATCATTCCAATCTATCCCCTTAGTTGACTTGGCTTCAGATGTAGCTCTTTGCCTTTCCTCTTCATCCCACTGTCTAGCAATTTCTTCATCTCTTGCAATCTGTGCCCTTTGTTCTTCATCCATTTGTTCTTGCAATCTAATGGCTTTAGCAAAACTCAACTTTTCTTGTTCAAGCTCCTTCTTAGACTTTTTATTAGGCTCAGACTCTGTCATTATTGCTTTTCCCTTGTCTTTTCTTTTCCTTTGTTCTTTACTCCTTCTTGTATAAGTAACAGTTCTTCCAGCAGTACTAATATTTTCCTCAGCAGTACTAACCATTGGAACTTCACTAGCAGTACCTTTTGTTGCACCAGCAGTACTAACTTCAGAATTTCCTTTCTTTTGGAGTCACTTCTTGAATAAAAGGTTCAGTTTCAGTGCTTCCTTTCTCTTGAACTTCTGCATCAGATAATTTCCTCCCCTGTTTGGAAGAATCATCTGCAATGTCTTCATCATCTGAATGAACAATCCTAGCTTTTCTCCTTGCTTTCCCAGTCTTGATTTGAGACTCTAGCTTTTTGACCCTGAGAATGAGCTTAGTAAATGCAGAACTGTAAGTTTTCTTTGTTGTCCTCAAGTCATCCTCCAAAACTCCAATCCTTTTAGATAGTTTGGTAACCAAATTCGTTAATTCATTTAGTTTCAAGCTACCCTCATCACTTCCATGTGAGTGAACAGCATGGAGAGGTGAGTCATAAGGTGTGGGAAAATGGTGTTCTGCTCTAGGTGATGGTTGTGTTGGTGAGGGTTGTGTTGTTGGTGATGGTTGTGTTAGTGATGGTTGTGTTGTAGCAGCAGTGGTATGATCAGGTGAGTGTTTAAATAAAGGTTCAGGTGAGGGTGAAGGTGAAGATGTGATTCTTGAAGGAGAAGTGGAAGGTTCAGGAACATCTTGCATAGTAGGGAATAGAGCAACTTCCTGGCCTGAATATCCCTTTGTAGGCCTCTTCATATTGTTAAAAAATTTGTTGCTAAGAGAGGGTACAGGATATGTTCGTGAGTGTTGTTGAAGTTGTTTCCTCTGCATATCTAAGCATATTTGTATGAACCTAGGGTACATTAAAAACTTATGGGGGCTAGAAATATTTGACACCATATGCTCAAAAATCATCCTAGAAAAAATAAATTTCCTATTGGTAGCTAAACATATAACAGCAGTTGTAATGTTACTACTAAACTGCTCCCAAGCAGTCTTCTTTGGGCTAAGGCAATGAAGAATATTGTGAATAAGAA